>PVKC010000873.1:8616-57706 GCA_004027635.1 Crocidura indochinensis | reverse complement strand
GACACTTTGACAAGGAAGAAATACAAATGGCCAAAAGACACATGAAAAAATGCTCCACATCACTAATCATCAGGGAGATGCAAATCAAAACAACTATGAGGTACCACCTCACACCACAGAGAATGGCACACATCACAAAGAATGAGAACAAACAGTGTTGGCGGGGATGTGGAGAGAAAGGAACTCTTATCCACTGCTGCTGGGAATACCGTGTAGTTCAACCTTTATGGAAAACGATATGGAGATTCCTCCAGAAAATGGAAATCGAACTCCCATACGATCCAGCTATACCACTCCTAGGAATATACCCAAGGAACACAAAAATACAATACAAAAACCCCTTCCTTACACCTGTATTCAATGCAGCACTATTTACCATAGCAAGACTCTGGAAACAATCTAGATGCCCTTCAACAGACGAATGGCTAAAGAAACTGTGTTCCATATACACAGTGGAATACTATGCAGCTGTCAGAAGAGATGAAGTCATGAAACTTTCCTACATATGGATGCACATGGAATCTCTCATGCTGAGTGAAATAAGTCAGAGAGAGAGAGAAAAAAAAAGCAGAATGGTATAACACATCTATGGGTTTTAAGAAAAATGAAAGACATTCTTGAAATAACAATAATTTTCAGACACAAAAGAGAAAAAAGCTGGAAGTTCCAGCTCACCCCATGAAGCTCACCACAAATAGTGATGAGTTTAGTTAGAGAAATAACTACATTTTGAACTGTCCTAATAATGGGAATATATGAGGGAAATGGAGAGCCTGTCTAGAGTACGGGGGGTGGGGGTAGGTGGGAGGAGGGAGATTTGGGACAATGGTGATGGGAATGTTGCACTGGTGATGGGTGGTGTTCTTTACATGACTGAAACCCAAACACAATTATGTATGTAATTAAAGTGTTAAAATAAAAAAATGAAAAAGATAGACTGGCTGGAGGAGGTGGCATTGGAAAAGGAGACTGATACTGCATTATCCTTTATGATTTATCTCCTTACTGCTTACTGACCACGAAACAGTATTGTTGAATCTCTCAAAGAAACCCTTTGAGGTAGCTACTAAGCACCCCATTCTGGAGAGAAGTAACCGAGGCAGAGAAAATGTGAAGACATTTCATATTTCATTAGCTATTCACTGATGTTCTAGGGTCCCAAGTCAAGTCTGTGTGACTCCAGATTTAAGTCCTTCTGTGTAAAGATACCTAAATTTCCACCCATATCTCACTATTTGTATATGGGTTACAGTGCAAATTTTCTGATGAAATAAAGTAGGGGAATACTATCGAAAACTGCAAAGTGACCTTGAGAAATCATTTAGTATATTAAACACCTTATCAGAAATTAATAGTAGGTTCAGAACATTGATCAGCCTAGCAGTTAATCATTGTTGTTATTATCACTTTACAAACGAAGAGACTAAAGTCTTGGAGGGATCCCAAAGATGCTCACATAGCTGTCAAATGGCTCAGTAGATGAATCCCAGTTTGATTCGAAAGCCAAAGGTCTGGTTTTAAAGCTGCTCCCTTTGATATCCTTGCTCTTTCTCACTAGAACTGACTCTTGCTTTCACTTACAGAGATGGGGTTCCCTGACCTGTAAAATGTTGCAGCCTGTGTGCTAAGGCACTTGCTAAGCTAAGAATGTGTTGCTAGTGCAGTATGTCATACTGCTGTTTTATTTGGACTGTTTACATAACATTAATCATGGCAGTTGAATACAGCTCTAACAGCTCTACTTTTATGACTTGACTTGCGTATGAATTAAGAATGAATCCTCCTGGCCAGACCTAAGAATTGGGTGAAGTCCTAGCCCCCATAAACTGCTCTGTGGTAGGCTGTAACCTAGACACTGACAAAGTTATGTTTCCTGTTGAGTTGTCCCAATGTGTTATTCTTTGCTTGCAGATTTGTCTTGATTATTTAGGTTTAGCTGAAAACCCTGACAACCTTTTAGTTATCATTGATTATTCTGAAGGACTCTTACTTTGCAAATTTGTAGAAGTTTTAAATCTGGCTGATTGACTGACACTCTTGGATACCTGAGTATACGAAAATATACATAGTGAAAAAGCACAGATGCAGAGAAAAAAATTGTAGTTGGTAGCTTTGTTAGCCACACCTGGTGATGCTCAGGGCTTATTCCTGATTCTCTGCTCAGGTGTTACTCCTGAGCAGCTGTCTGCTCAGGAGACAATATGTAGTGCTAGGAATTCATCTCAGATCCATGTGTGCAAGATTCTGCTTGCTTCTCAATTGCTTTGTATGTTCCTTGCTATACTCCCCTTTCTGTAGTCCAATTACTGGTATTATTGGAATAGACACCCATTAATAAGTAAATAAAGAAAATGTTATTTTTTTTTACTAGTGAGTTTTTACATTTTTAGGTACGGTATGAGTCTCTTAATATTCTCTCTCACTATAACCTTTTTTTACTCATAATGAGCAAACATTATGAGTATTGCTTATGCTGTGGAGAACACATGGTAATTCTTGTCCTCTGCCTGGAGGAAATCATCTTCTGGGAGACCAGATGCATAGTAGAGTTTCATAGATCTCATAAATCAAATGATAAAAAATAAACAAGTTGTAGGTGTGTTGTCAATTGAAGTTAAGGCTTTTATGTACAGATTGTTTTTTTTTTTTATCAGAAGAAATGCATGTCTTTGGAAGGTTCTAGCTAGAAGGTGGCCTGGAGGATGATGGCTCTAACTCTGCCTCAGGTAATTCTGAGGAGTTCCAACAGGGGGACAGAGGAGCATCTTTGCAGTGATACTGAGATAGGAGTGCGTGCAGTGGTTTCTGAGTTAGTGTGCTAGACTGATGAGGGAAGACCGGTTCCTTTGCAGTATGCTGAGGATAAGAGTTCAGTTATTATGAGTCAAATTGGTAACATATTGGAATTGACTGTTGGCGCCAGTTGTTGAATCAGATATTAATTATGGAGTCCTGGATGGGGTTGGATGACGGTGAGCTGGATAGAGGGAGGCCCTTCTCTTCTAGCCCAGGCTATGCCCTGCAACTCTCTCCAGCCAGAGGGTCTGAGGGTTCAGGGTAGCCTCGAGGAAATGATCCACAGGCAGTCAGATTTCAGGCTCTATCCACCGAGGGCTAATAACCTTTTAAGCAGCCCATCCCAGCTGCCCTGCCATCTTAACATGTTTCTTCTCCCTCCATCCTGCCAGCTCTTCTGTTTCTCTCTTGCTGAATCTCTCTCAATCCTCCTTTTTGCCCCTGAGATAATCCCTTTGTTACCTACCAAAGACCCCTCCCAGAAATGGGCAGGTCTTACCATCACCTAAGGTTACCCCGGAAGAATGGGGGATGGAGATAACAGTGACTAACTCTAGACATTGAGACTCCTGAGCTGGGACTGGAGATAAAGCAATGGATTTAGTCAGTGATATTGGTGGGAATGTATTAAGTGGAGTTGGGAATTCTGGAATTGAGAGTGTGAAAGTGTTGTAGAAGTAGAGTGAGTCACTGTCACGGTTTGCCCTTGGTGCTCCCATATTTAACACCAAAAACACTGTTCTGGAAAATCTTTCCTCCTTTACAGGTTCTGATGATCAGTTGAACTCTGCTTAGGTCCAGAGATGAGAATAAAAGGTCCAAACCAGACAGGAATGAGAGATCCAAACCTTAGCAGCCATTAGCATTAGCAAATGCAGAGTGTGACAGCCAGAAATCTAGACAGAGCCTTCAGATTTCAGGTAGGCAGGAAGTGGGATTATATTATATTTTAGCTGAAAGCATTTTGGTCAACTACAATTTAACCAAGAGCATCATTGGTGAAACAACTTTGTGTATGGGAGTTTGATATATATTTTGAGGGACAAAAGAATCTTTTTAACCACTGGCTAACTGTAAAAACAACAATAACAAAAGCTCTGTATTATGTGCTGTGTGCTTGCTGGATTTTACTGAGGAGATTTTACTGGGAGATTAGAAATATTGAAGACTTTCTCCTGGCTCTGTGGTCAGGCTCTGGTTCTCACTCCGGGTGGTGCTCAGGGAACATATGCAGTGGCAAGGACAAAAATTGGAATTGGCTGTGTGCAAGGCTAGGGCCTTTTCTCTTGTACTTTCTCTAGCCCTGCCATACCTTTACATTTTTTTCTATAAGGTAAGCACAGATGTATTCTACATTTTACTGATGAGGAAACTAGTTATTAGAGAGATGAAGCATTTGCTTAGTTACATTGCTAATCGTTGAACTTGAGGCAATTTGTGTCTCCTGGTATCAAGTCACTGCATCTATTTATAGGAGAAATAGTTATGGAAAAATTCTTGCAGGTTCCTTACTTAAAAGCAAATTAAGACCTTGGTTGATATAATTTTCATTTTGGGGAAGTATATCTGTTGTGTATGCAGTTTTTTCTATAGGTGATTTTTTTGGGGGGGGGGGTCACATCTGGCAGATTGGGGGACCATATGGGATTCAAACTACTGCCTGTCCTGGGTTGGCCATGTGCAAAGCATATGCCCTAGAACTGTATTATCTCTTAGGTCCCTTGATGAATCTTTTAAAACTAATGGTCAGTATTAAATTTTTTCCAACTTCCATTGTGTGACATTCAGATTTTTGGGCCTTTTTTTAAATGGCCAATGGCTTAACATACCAAAAAGTGGCAGCTGAGAATGATTAGTGAATAAGATAAAGGGAAGAGAAAAAAATATAAAACATAAAATATTCGGAACAAGCAACAGTAATGCAAGAGATAAATAGCAGTTGGAAAAATTACTGTTGTGTGCCCTTAGCCAGCGATATGAAGACAAACCAGCTGAGGAATTTTATTTTTTGAATGAGTATTGTTGAGCATCTTTCTTAGCCAAAGTGTTGGCCATAGATTCACCTCATCCAGTCACCAGAATCAAGCCAGGCACAAGCCCCATTGGCAGAGCTAAGAAATCCACTTATCCCTAAAAATGAAATGTGAGGAGGAATTCTGTCCTGGAGAAGCCACAGGCCAGTGACCAGAAGTGACAGCTGCATTAGGGAGGTTGATTTCAGAGTCATAATATTAAGTCAGTTATAAAGATAGAGCAAAAGGTCACAATCAGGCTAATGACAATGAGACAAAGATGCTGAGTCCCAGATTATTGGGTCTCTTGGCTTGAGAAGGGTTCAGGTGGGAAACTTTCCCAAGAGAACCCTGGAGAGGAATCTGCAGGTTCTGACAATCAGAGATTTTGAAGGAGACTCGTATAAAGCTGAGCTGCCGGATTATTCAACTGATGAGGTGTAGAAATGAAGCAGTTTTCATCTTTCTCAAAATTATTTTAGTAGCAATTAAAAGGAAGAGATTACTTATTGGCATGGGCAGTGGCAGGGGAAATGGGTGGCTACCATTAAATAAGGAATAACATAGTACTTCTAATGATATTTTTATCATATTTAGGTATTTTAAAAATACCTATGGTTTGTCCCAGGGGACTGTCATTCTGCCTTTACTCTCATTAAAGTTTTAACTAATTGTAATATGCCATATATAATAAATACATGTTCTGTTGACTAAAATATTTTCCTTCTGTCTTTGGTGCTTACTCCCAGTTTCTAACTCAAAGCTCATGGAAGCCTTGGAATTGCCTACCTAGTAAAGGGTCATCAAATGTGATCCTTGTTTATGTAGTAATTTGGGAGAACACCTTAAGATGGACTAGTTGTAGGGGGAACCATGGTAAGGATTGATTTCTGATTACTGGATTTCCCAGTGGGGAGAGGGACCAGTGGTCAAGGAACTCATCAAGCCTGCCCATAGGTGGTGCTCATATAATCCTCCCCCAGGTTTGGTACATTTGGGGATTGGCAAACTGGTGGAGCTTTGGGAGATTAGCATGCCAGGAGAGGGCATGGGGTTGTGTGGCCTTTTTCCTTCGTACCTTGCCCTGTGCATCTCTTCCACCTCAATATTCCTGAAAAATATCCTTTGTAAAAGCTGCTCATCTAGTAAGTAGATGGGTTTCCTGAGTTCCAGAAATCTCTTGAGCCAATGAATAAACCTGGGGTGGGTGTCTAGGAGATTCTGATCTCTAGTTACTCAAAAATACAGGTCTCTGCCTGCATCTAAGGACAGGTTAGCAGGAGCTTTCAAAGTTGGTTGTTGCTTGGATGCCTGCACACATTTCCAAGTGCTGGGCTCTGTTGTCTCAGAGATTACCCTTTATCCAGTGGAATCTATAGGACTCTGGTTAGATGGTAGAGCAGCGTGGAGTGAATTCTCAGACATCTGGTTAGTGCCCAAGATTTGCTAGTTGTTTCAGGGAAGCCTATTTTTCACGCATTTGCATTGAAACTGCTGTCAGGGCATGCAACATACCAGTTTATTACAAAGTCCTTTTTTAATTACTGAGTTCTTAGCAGACATGTGCTCTGTCTCAGGACTATAGTATCAATTCCTGTTATCATGTTTAAAATGATCAAATATTTTGGGGGCTCTGAAGGCCATCACCAAATGAATGACTAATGTGCAGGAAAACCATCCTAATTAACTTTCTTGGATATTGATCAGATAAACCTCAAGATTGATTACACTCTGAAATATTTATGAGGCCTTAGTTGCTTTGGATAACTACTCTCTGAGAGTACTTTCCTAACACTAGAAAGAACAATGTCTGAGTTTAATCATAGAGACCTCGCTTGCTGCACATATGTGTTATTCTGATTTTATAACAGTTGTATAGACGTGATTCAGTGTTCTTTTTTAAATTTTAAATTAATTTTTTTGTTTTTTGAGGTCCACACTCAGTGGTGCTCAGAGATTATTCTTGGCTCTACACTCAGGAATTATTCCTGGTGGGCTTGGACCACATGGGATGCAAGGGATCGAACTTAGGTTAGCCGCTAGCAAGGCAAGTGAACCTGCTGTCTGTACTATCAATCGGGGCCCCACCTTTTAAAACTTTGTAATTATTTAAACACTGTAGTTAAAACACATTCATAATACAGCTGATTTTTTCACATATAAAAAGTTGTTCATGATTGAATTTCAGTCCTACCGTGTACAACACCCTTCACCAGTGCACATTTCCCACCACCAGCGTCCCCAGTTTCCCTCTCGCCCTCCCCATCTGCCTGCCTCTGGAGGCATGTATTTTACTTCTCTCTTTTTTTCTCTCGTTCACTTTCATTTTTTTCCTTTTAGACAGTGTGGTTTGCACCTTTGTTGCTGAAGGGGCATCATAAATATCACTTTACCTCCTTTCTGCACCCAAGTTCTTGTCCAGAATGATCACTTTCAACACTCATTATCCTTCTTATCTGGAGGTATAACATGAAAAACACTTCTTATAGTGTGCTAAATGTGATAGGAATTTCCCTTTAGTAAGTAATAATAGCTAATCGTTAAATCTGTTTCCATTCTGTGGATATTTGTGCAACCTTTTAAGGCAAAGTCATCATTTCCACTTTTGTTCCAGAAAATTACAAAGCTATCTTGTAGATCTTAGTAGGAAACAAAAAAGTGAACTCAACTAAATCACGATTGAGCGTCAACTTCTACCTCTTACCTTCTCCACCTGAGCATTTATATGGCTTCTTGTATATTCATCACATTCTACCGCCCTCCTACGTCTCCTTTCCCTGAACACACGGCCTGTGATATCGCCAGAGGAGACAGCTTTGTTCTGAGTTCCATGCGTTATTACATTTCACTCCTGGTGGAACTTATTGCCCTGCTGTCCCTTCTCACACCACAAAGGTTCAATAAATCCAGGCTCTGCTTTGGCTTTATTTTAACCCCAGCAACCTATCCACTGCAAACCTAAACTATGTAAATGAGCAATTCTGGGTGTTTCTCCAGGGGACCCCCAGCCATGAAGCCCCACTTGTGACTTTCCTGATGTTTGGCCCTGACCCAGAGAAACTTTTGTGCTTGTGGATTCCAAATGTGAAGTTTTTGGTGTTTCTTAGGGAAGTGGCCCCTCTCCCCAAATCCCTCTCCTAAGTTCTTTAGGGGTTGGGATTTGTGGGGCCTTTAGTCACCGATTGTTTCATTCCCAGTTTCACTTTCTGGAATTTGATTCAAATTTGTGGTATTTAGCTAGAGGGTCTGGTTTTCTTTTCATCTGTTTTCTGTCTGTCTTAGGGGAGGTATTTAGGGCATCTCTGTCCATTCTCAGACACTTCCAGGTGCCCAGTCTCGCAAAAAGAAAATTCTGTGTGGGTAACCAGTTATTTTGTTCAATGGGTACTTTGCAATTTGAAAATATTTTTTCTTCTTGTACATTTGGTGTTCATGCTAATAAAATTTTGAGTATCTTACTGTTTTCTGTGTTAGTGACCCCATTACTTCACATATAGTTTCTCTACTACCTGGGTGGGCTTCTATATGTTAATCATGCAAAAGTAATTTTAAAATGGAAAGTAATTAACCTATTTTATCTGAGAAGTAGGACTGGCCCTGTTTTAAGTCTGTATTTTGTTGGTGAGGATTTATTATACAATTTATTTTTCAGTGTCCAGATTAATTGGAGAGTCTAATCATTATTAAAAGATATATACCTTACTAGTGCTTTATTCTTGGTACCTGTATTCTGTGCCTCTAAAAATGTTGTCTTTTTTACTTTCAGACACAAGCCATCTGTTCAGCATTTATAAAGATTCACTGAGCCACTATGACAAATGGTAACATACATTTCTATCTTAACTTTGTCTCAGGAAGGAGAAAACATTTTCTACTTGGCTGTTGAAGATATAGAAACAGATACGGAGCTTCTGATTGGCTACCTTGACAGTGACCTGGAAAGTGATGAGGAAGATGGACACATGGCAACAGTGATCAATGAAGGGCAAATGCAAAATCTTGATAGCCAATTGACAGCAAGCAGAAAAGGTATGTATTATTCGCTCTTCTGGATGGCTTGCAGCACTGACAGTGAGAAGAGGAACACTTGGCAGTGGGGCTGGAAGATAGTGTCATTGTGAGAAGATATGATCTCTAGGCAGTTATTGCTGTCCTAGGTGGGGAATAAACCACAATAGCTCAAGTACCAGCAGGAAAAGGTGGGTGCTGGGCACGAAGCATGGATGTGCCTGCAGAACCTGCCTGAGGTGAGAGGCAGCTCCCCTATGTTATGGAATGGAAGGCCCTGTGGGCTTCTGTCTTTGCCTCTGACTTGCCTCTCATATGTCTGGAAACTGGGCCTATCACAGTACTGGACCTTCACTAGCTCATCTGCACTGGACAGGGAGAGCTCAGGTTCTGGGTCCCTGCAATTCTTCGGTGGCTGTTTCTCATGCTTCTTTGGGATGATTTGAGTCTCTCCAATCTTTTGCAACTCTTTCTGTTCTGATGATAGAGGCCTGTGGATGGGAGCATTTTTTGGATCACCACAAACCTGTGGTGGAATCTGGTCAGTGAGTTTTGCCCCTCAGGAGCTAGAGCGCTCCTTTGTTACCTGCTAAGTGAGGGAACCACGGCACTGAAAAGAAGCAGGAGGCATGTCAGGGGTGACATCACTTCATCAGGGACTGATCCTTCCTCAAAAATGAATTTGGTACCTAAAAGTTCCCGCAGACACTGGTCTCTGTAGTTGCCTTGGGGATGTCTTCGAGGGGAGGAGGGATATCTTCAAGGGGAGATCCTTCCTTTTGGTCACCTAAGCTGAGAAAAGTATGACATGTTTTCAGAGTTGTTGACTTCTACTTTTAATGTCTTTGAGGTGGATTATTTAAGGGGAAGGCATGGCTAGGCTGTTTTATGTTGTTCAGATATACTGATGATGTTTTGGAATGTCAGATTTGGGGTGTCTGGCATTCTTTATCCGTCCTTGCCATTCTTTCTGCCTTTATTCATTGCCCTCAGGCCATGCTGTTGTTTTGTTCACTCTTTTAACTGAGATTTTCAATACCTCCTTAATACTTATCTATTATTAATTTTACATCTCAATAAAGTTTTTCAGAAGTCAGCTTAATACCTTGATGTTTGTGGGAGAATATACCCATGTATGTTTTTTTTTGATTAGTTAAAAATAATTGAATTTGTATTTTATTTCTGGTAAAACAACAGAAATCTTTTAGAATATAATTCATATCTCATCCCCTTAGTATCACTTTTTCATGGTCACTTTTACTTGTGAACAAAATATGAGTTATTAATTAGAAACTATTAAAAACAACCCTTATTTTAAAATGAGGGCAGACCTGAGGAAGTCTTGGTTTTAAATCTGTCTCTACATCTGTGTCCATCTTAATATGCAGATGGCTTTCGCAGCAAAGAGGACCATACCTGTCCCCAGTGTGAATCCACTTTTACCAGTGAGGTGATTCTGGCTGAGCATCTTCAGACACTGCACCAAAAGCCCATAGAGGAAAAGGAATTCAAGTGCAAGAATTGCAAGAGGAAATTCCCAGTAAAGCAAGCTTTGCAGAGACAGTGCGTACAATCAAAAAAATGCCCCCTGAAAAAAGAATAAAAACAACAAAAAACAAAACCACTTTAAAATTAGATGCTAATTCAATTTGTTTAGATTCTTGAACTTGATTCAGTCACATAGTTTGCTTAGCCTGTGTGAAGGCTGGAGTTGGGGAGAACGAAACATTCCTTGTACCGAAGCATTGTTTCGGTATCACATGTGAATCCCAGAACATTCTAATTGTGAAGTTTAGCAAGGAAGTATTTATGCTGAAAGGTGATTGTCCACTTTATAACTCAACATTAATTTGTTAGTTTGCTGATATGAACTTAAGTTAGAAGTTAAAAGTTAACTTTAGTTAGAAGTTTAGTAAAAATTTTGCTACTGTTAAGAGGGAACAGGTTAGTTTTGTTTATTTGTGTTGGATGTTCCTTTTGAAATCAGTATAGGAAATATTTATTAAAGAGAAACAGGTGCGTTTGGGCGGTACACTTTTTATGACAGTTTTTAACAGAATTTTTCTTTAAATGATGAATAATTTATAGAATAAGTGGTTGCAGGACATGATGGTTAAGTTAATCAAATGATATCACAGTGTTCTGCTTTCCTTATTAAACTATTCATAGTAATCACATGCTATTATGAATTCAAAAAGGTGAGAAAGTAGACACATATTTATCACCATTTTGACAAACTGTCACCATGCATTTGAATAAGAAATCCGTGACATTTTAATGTTTCATTTTTTTTATTCAAGAAAAATGATGAAATGTGCTGTATTTCATATTGAGACTGCTTTCAGTTTAACTACATTTCTGCTTTTGCTTATGAAATTTGAGATGGAAAAGTTTGCATGAAGTGTAATAAAGCTTACATAGCACAAAAGATTATACCTTTGGAAATTAGATATTAGGCTCCAAAAACCAAAAAAAAAAGCAGCCAAGTGCTATGTACGTTTTAATGAATGGATTGTAAACTCTGTTATTACCAGCATGGTATTTATTTCATGTCTTATTAATGATTGTACATAAAAGATTCTTTGGCTTAACTGGGTCTTAAGTTAGACACTACTCAAAGTTTAAAAGACCATGACGAGAGATGAGGAGGATGTTTTTCTGTAGCGATCTTTTGCTAAGTTTTGGTTTCAGACTTCCAGTTTTTCTTTCCTCTACCTTTCATTTCCTTTCAGCATTCTTCACTGCAAAGTAAAAAGCAGCCTGAAAGATTCTTCTCGAACTTTTCAATGCTCCAAGTGCAATGCATCCTTCAGTTCCACACCAAGGTTTTGTTTCTCTGTTATCATCTTATGTTCTTGTGGGGTCCCTTTTTGTGCATGCTGTGACTCATTGCCCCATGAGCATTTATTTAAAGACTTTCCTGCTTCCCCACCTGGGCAGTCCATGAAATCACCCTCTGTCGCGGGGAGGGGGAGAAGGTTGATTCATAAAAGAATGCCCGATTGGCCAGCTCAGAAGCCTGTGTGGTCCTCATCACTTCTTCCTGTACCCCTTTCCTGATTGTCTTGTAGTTTTGAGCGGCACCAAGAGACTTGCAGGGGGTATGCCCGGTATGTGTGCAAGGTCGACAGCTGTGGAAAGAGGCTGAAGAGCAAGGATGCCCTGAGAAGACACCAGGAGAACGTGCACACTGGTGAGAAATTGTAGGAGGGTCCTTTGGAGAGGGGGCTTCCTCCCTATGGGCCACAGGGCTCTGGTTTCAATCCTTGCCCTAGCCCTGCACTGTGCTTTCCCCTTGTGTCCCACACAGATGTGGAACTCTAGCTGGTGGTGGGGCTATTCCTTTTGCAGACACTATTTCTTTTTCAAGTGGATTTCAGCAACTTTTGTCTCCTCTCCTTTCTCTGAATTCTTCACCACTGCTTGGGAGTCAGTTTTGCATGCAGAAAAAGTTCCTAGAAGTTTTAAAAGCTAATTTTTAACATTACAAATGTGTAAAATTTCTTTTTGGACAGATAGATCCAAAACCTCAGAGGCACACACTTCTGCCTTAATATTGAAAGCTGCTTATGTTTCTCCTATTTGGAGGAAATTACTGGCTGCATTTGTATATGGGGCTTGGATGTGTTTGGATTAATAAAGCAGGCACTATATGAATTCCTTCTAATGGCTAGCTAAACAATGAAACAATTATAACATTTGACTGTCACTGAGATTTCATCTGCTCTGCACATGGGAAGCGCGTTTTCAGA
The DNA here is from genome assembly GCA_004027635.1 of Crocidura indochinensis. Classification (NCBI taxonomy): domain Eukaryota; kingdom Metazoa; phylum Chordata; class Mammalia; order Eulipotyphla; family Soricidae; genus Crocidura; species Crocidura indochinensis. The sequence goes on along the minus strand of PVKC010000873.1, from coordinate 45,138 downwards.
GAGGGATTGAATCTATTATATGAGCAGCTGGCTGGGGCATCAGTTAACTTTCTACTTCCTCCTGTCGTTTTTCCTCAGAGAAGGCTGAAGTTCATGGAACTTCTCACACCCTTCTGGACCTCTGCTCTTCTTGGGAGTCCACTGTTGCCTTTGATTCGGGTGGGGTGGGGGGCCAGTCAGGATCAAGGTGTCCTTGGGAAAGTCGCTTCTATTTTTTTCCCCTGTCTCTTGCCTTCCCCACAGAGGAATAACAGTGAACGGCCAGGCTGAATGTTGTCTGGTTCGATGTGTATTTATTAGCCAAGCAGCCAAGCCATATTTCCCTGAACCATATTAGCAGAGAATAGTTTTGCTCTCCCAGTCTGGGCTGTCCACTAAAGGGAAGCTACACATGAATGCTTCTGGTAGTTCAGGCCTCTTTAGGGAATGCATGTCACTAGGCCCTTATCACCTCTATTTTCTTCATGAGACTGTGAGGCTGACTTAGGGAAGATGAACATTCACTCTTTACATTAAGCATGGGGCGTTTTAGCTTTGTGATAGACCTGTCTTCCTAGTCTTTTTAAGCCATTGTAGTTAAAATACTGTTCTTAATTTTCCCCATCTCTGTCTGCAATGTATTAGAACAAATCTTTCATGTCAATTTTAAAGTTAACTTTGCTGAACTAAGTGAAAAACCAGATGCAAGCTGAAAACTCTGGAAACTTGCTTTCTTGTTATTAAGCATATGGTCTTCAGACTGTGCTAGAAGTATAATTTCTTGGAGGCTTCTTGTAATTGGCCTGAGATATTAGGATATTATTGATTCTGAAATTCATGGTGATTTTGGAGGAAACCATTCCTAAAAGGAAATTTTTAATTTTTTCTGTGCTTGGATCTTAAAAAAGGTAAAATTTACTGGATTTCAGCCAAAGGTCACTGGGTGTACATTTTTTGGGGGCTGATTTTGGTATAGTGTATCATTCATGATTTCTTTCCTTCCTCCCCTTTTGGGAGAGAATATTCCACCTTGAAAAGAACAAGTAAGACAGTGTTCATGCATATAGTGGCAGAGCATTTACTAGAGGGAGACAAAGGTAGTTAAATAAAAAGGATATCTGGTAACTTTTACCACTAAGAAAAGGTAGTAATTTATCATATTGATGATGAGGAGTATTCTTGTTATGTACTTAGAATTGAAGATGCTGATATGAAAGCAGATGTGTAGAGTGTGTGTGATGTGCTTATGCTGTGTGTTACTTTATTTAAGGCAATGCTAGTTTTTATGATTGTGACTGTATCTTAGGGACACAGTTTCACATCTCTTTTGAATCTCTGTCTTCACAGCATACTCTCCACCAAAGTGCCAGTGTCTGTCCACCTCTGTCCCTGTTCCCCTCCAGTAACCTCAGTTCTGTGGTCAGAGTCTAATGCAGTGGTCCTCAAACTACGACCCGCGGGCCACATATTGTATTTGTTCCCGTTTTGTTTCTTCACATCAAAATAAGATGTATGCAGTGAGCATAGGAATTTGTTCGTAATTTTTGTTTTTACTATAGTCTGACCCTCCAATGGTCTGAGGGACAGTGAACTGGGCCCCTGTTTAAAAAGTTTGAGGACCCCTCATCTAATGGTTGGTGTATGTTTGACTTTGTCTGAGCCTTTGCTTGTCTCTATCTCACAACAGAATGGGATCATCTGGTAGTTTTTCATTTCACTTAGCATATCCTCTATAGCTCCATTCATGTTGTCACAGGCAAGATTTTATTTATTTCTTTTTTAGGGGGGAGGGGGCAAGTAGGGACTTCCCAAGCAGTGTTCAAGGAACCTGGAAATAATCCTTTATGACAGATGATTCAATGCTAGGATCTGCCAGTGTTGGGGGCCATCAGGGCCACATCTAGCATTTCTTGGGGGGTGTCTAGGGCTAGAGCCATTCATCTTGGGGATTAGGCACGTGGTGCTAGGAACTAAACTCTACTCCTTGTGGATTCAAGACCTGTACTTCTGACCTCTGAGCCATCTCTCTTGTTCCAGAATTTCATTTTTTTTTCTTAAGCAGAGTTGTATTCCATTGTATATCTGCACCATATCTTTTTTACTCACTCATCTACCATTGGGCACTGGAAATGTTTCCATTCCCCACTATAGGAAGTACCAGCTGTAGAGAGAAACTAGGTTGTGATTTATATGCTTTCACAGAACCCATGCTGTTGAGGTGACATACCTGCATGAGATCTTATTGCAGTGTCAGTGTGGTTTATACCATCACTCAAGCTTCTCCTGCCTTTGAAAATAACGTGGACTCTGAGTATTTTGAAAAGTGGAAGCTACACACCAGATATTTGTATTTAGCTAAATATAGGAAAATGGAAATAGGGGGAGGTTTAAATAATGACACTGTAGATACTCGTACCCTCATGCACAGGGAAGCTGATGGTTCCTAAGAATCTTCCCAGTTACCTATAAGGCCACATGGAGTGGGACAGGTACTCACTTCTTGACTTTATCTTAGATTTTTTATGGGGCTAACCATGTGCTTTCATACTTATTGAAGACCACAATTTTCCTCTGTTTTCAGATCAACATTCATAATTTTTCTCCTTAGAGGAGCTCTGATTTAGTTTTAGGGGAGTAAAGGTTGAGGGAATTGGAGGGACTGAGCATAGCCAGGACAGGGAAGAGAAGCAAGAAGTGGTTTAGGTCATGCCTTTCTCTGGCCAGCTGTGGAAGAGGGGGAGGAGAGTAAAGTTAGGGATTATAGCCTTACTGAGGGAGTGCTCAGACAGTGTGTGATAGTTGGGAAAGGGATATTCTCAGCAGCTCCACATACATGGCACATTTGTATGGGGAGTTGTCAGGTGCTGATTTTGCTTGGGAAAATTTTCTTCTGTAATTGCCAAATTATTAGTTGCTCTTTAGATGTTACCTACCACCTGCAATATAGTGTCTGATGACCCTTTGACTGTTTCTGTTTAAATCAAGGTGTATGTGGCTTTATTCTTTAGGAGATCCTAAGAAAAAACTCATCTGCTCAGTATGCAACAAAAAGTGTTCTTCAGCATCGAGTCTGAGGGAACATAGAAAGGTCAGTCAAATAGCTTCTAATGCTTATTGGATTGTAAGCTCTTATAGTCATCTAGGTTGTCTGTCATGCATATTTTGAATTTTTTTTTTTTTGTGGTTTTTGGGTCACACCCGGCAGTGCTCAGGGGTTACTCCTGGCTCCATGCTCAGAAATTGCTCCTGGCAGGCACGGGGGACCATATTTTTTTTTCTTTGTTTTTTGGTTTTTTTTTTTGGGCCACACCCGGTGACGCTCAGGGGTTACTCCTGGCTATTCGCTCAGAAGTTGCTCCTGGCAGGCACGGGGGACCATATGGGGAACCGGGGGATCGAACTGTGGTCCGTCCTAGGTTAGCGCAGGCAAGGCAGGCACCTTACCTCCAGCGCCACCGCCCGGCCCCCTGAAGCATTTTTTAAGCTAGCACAAACCTTTGTTATTAAGTGCATGAAAGACATGTATAAAGTGAATGTTGAAAAGAATATTTTAAGTTGTTGAAGCGTTCCTCATTGATAGAATCATGTCTTGACCCTCATGTCTTCGCTCTGACACTCCATTCTGGTTTCCAGCTTTGCCAGTTGCTGCTTGCTCAGGAATTATTATGTATTTTTGTACTATGCTCTATAGTGATATTTAATTAGGAAACAAATATGTATCCTATATTTATATTTGAAGAGCTAGAAGTATTAGTATGTCAAAAATATCAACAAAGACCTCGTGATTATGTTGGGAGAAATGATACTTAATGGATTTCATTTATAACTATAAACCTTACTAAGCTATTTTCATTTGAAAAAGTAATCTAAATGAGTGGTATTATTAACCTTAGCAATATAAATAATAATTTAATACAATGTTTCACAGAATTAAAATGAAATTTAGATTTTTGTTCATATGCAGAATCAAAACACTTCATATTTTAGCAAAGATATCAATGATATTTCCTAATTATGTGTATTTTTTTAAATTTTTTTTATTTTTCATTTTTTTGGGTCACACCCGGCAGTGCTTAGAGGTTACTCCTGGCTCTACGCTCAGAAATCGCTCCTGGCAGGCTGAGGGGACCATATGGGATTGCAGAATTTAAACTACCAACCTTCTGCATGAGAGGCAAATGCCTTACCTCCTTGCTATCTCTCCGGCCCCATGTGTATGTTTTTTAGACTATTTAAAAATATACAATATTTTCTGTTGGGGCCGGGTGGTGGCGCTGGAGGTAAGGTCCCTGCCTTGCCTGCGCTAGCCTAGGATGAACCGCGATTCGATCCCCCAGTATCTCATATGGTCTCCCAAGCCAGGAGCGACTTCTGAGCGCATAGCCAGGAGTAACCCCTGAGTGTCACCGGGTGTGGCCCAAAAACCAAAAAAGAAAAAAACAAAAAAAATCAATATTTTCCGTTAAGAGACTTAATACTGAGGAAGAGAGGCAATGGTATTAATGATAGTACTTTTGCTATGATTTTTAAATGAATTTTGGCTCTCCATTTTGTAAGTAGATTATTCCCAAACTCCCGTGGTATGACTTAAGAATCACCTGACACTCAGACCCACCCATGTACTGTGAATTTGACCTCTGACATAGGAAATAAGTTATTAAGATGTCTAACTGAAGTGATGGAGTAATTTTGACCTGTAGGGATAAAAAAAATACAGAACTATTGGACAGTTAGAGAAGTGGTTGTCTTCTTAACTTACCCTCTGAGTAACCTTGAGTGTCTGTTTCTCATCTGTGAAATGTGACATTAACTCATCAACACTTTTACATTATTTTCCTCTAAGTGACATGAGACTTTTCCCCTTCAGTTCCAAGTGGTTACTTGATTAAATTATTCTAAAGTAGGGAACGGTTTGTGAACTTATGGGTAATTTTTGCGTAAGGACAATGCTAACCCTCTCTCAAATCATTTTACTCTCAAAATGTGCTCTGCAAATAAGCATTGAAGCTACTTGTAAAATAAGTTTTGCATAGAATGCTATTCCAGGTACTTGGAAGTTTTAACATCTTTTATAATTTAATGCTTTATTTTTCTGATCTCTTGAAGATAGTTTATGAAATTAAAAATTTTACCTGTTCGAGTGTTTCAGCAAAATTGATTCTGACTATGTTAACAGATGGAAATCCCACATGGAAATGGATGGAATCCATTGCCTATTTTGTCTATAGAATATTAGTATCCTGCAGAGTGCAATGCTTCCTAATCACAACATTGTTCCTCTTTCAACTTAAAGCACTTCTGACTCAATCTATTAGCTGAATTTATGGGCAGTGTTTACTTCTCATTTTTATGGTATGCTTTTGGGCTACACCTGATGATACTTAGGTCTACTTCTGCTCTGCACTCAGAAACCACTCCTGGCACTGCTCAGAGGACCATATGGGATGACAGGGATTGAAGCTGAGTTGATCTCATGCACGACTATACTATTGTTCAGGTCCCAATTCAACTCCATTTTTCACTCTTCTTGGACTGGAATGAGGAATGTCTAAGTTTGGTTGTAGTATTTCACCTTGCCAGTAGATGGTGCTTTATGAATATACCTAATTGCATTATAGTCTAATATAGTATTTGCCATTACTATCTATGTCCTACCTTTATGTTTCAGTAGATATGTGTTATGGTCCTTCTTGAAAATTGTTGTATTTGTAACTTCAGATTATAAATATTCTTATAAACTTGATAAGCTGTACATGTTTTAAAAACATGCTTTACTTACATTCAGCATAAATATTATCACCTGTCACTTTCATTTTAAACATATTATTTTATTAAGCCATAGGCATTTTGAAAATAGCTTTGGGCTGAGTTTTCCACTATAAATAAGACAATGCAAAATGCTTTCATATATTGTAAATGCTCTCTTATAAATTAGGGGACATACATACAGAAAATTTACTCATACATACAGAAATTTACTCCGAATGTCTAAAACATTAATATAAGATCTGATTCTATAAAAAATCCCTGGGAAAAAAACCTATATTTGTAAGTTCCTTGGAACTGACTGCAAAAGTAAGAATGGTGGGAAGTGGGGGCACAAGAAAACAATAGAATTAGACCAAACTGAATATCAGCCTAAAAATCCATCAAACAAACAAAAAACTTAATGATTTGAGAGAAACTAATCATAAAACACTGCCAGAAAAGTGGTTAATACACAATATATATAAGGAACACACACAATTTCATATAAATATTAATTAGAAATATCCAGGGAGCTGAGTACATTTCTTTTCTGCCCCAAGTGTGCAGCTGTCCAGTAGACAAGTGAAATGATGCTCAGTATTTCTATTCATCAGAGAAATGCAAACTAAAACCACAAGGAAAGAGCAATTGAATTTAACCTTTAAGAACCAGAGTTAATGAATAAAGTGAGTGTGACATTTTGGTTCATAGTCACCCTTTACTTATGGATTGATATTTAACATTCCATATTTTAATAAAAACATGTGTTTGGAGAGAAGGGGTGAAATCTTTCAGGCTAATCTTTCTCATGCCTATGGCTTACTTGTTTCTTGCAGATACAGTGTTCTTTAAAATTGTAGGTTTCTGATAACCTTTCATCAGGCAAGTCTGGAATGCTATTGTTTACAGCAGTCCATGCTGACTTCATGTCTGCATCACAGAAATAGTTTCAGCTTTTCCATCATTCAGTTATGGTGAACTGTTTACCAAGGACCTTTGATGTTACAATGATAATTGTCTTGGGGTATCATGAACTCCCTTGAAATAGCAATCTTGATTTGATGTTGTGTTCCACCGACATTTCCTATCTTTTTCCTTCTTTGAGCCCCCATTCCCTTGCAAAAACCATATTTAAATTAATTGAATTGTTACTTGCTCAATGGCCCTACTAGGGAAGCAATGTCTTCTTAAGTCAAAAGCTAGAAGTGATGAAATTTAGTGTGGAAGGCATGTTTATCAAAGGCTCAAACTGACTGAAAGCTAGGTTTCTTGGATTAATTCGCCAAATTTTGTATGCAAAAGAAAAGCATTTTGAGCAAATTGAAAAATGAACCTATGAATGAAAACATGGAAAACTATTGCTGATAGTGGGAAGTTTTCCAGGAGACAAGTCAGCTACAGTATTAGCCAATGCCTAATCCAGTTCAAGGTGCTAATTTCCATAAATCCTATGAACACTGAAAGAAGTGAGGAAGCTGCAAAATAAAATCTTGAAGCCAGCAGAGGTTGGTTCATAAAGTTAAAGGAAGGAGACAACATCTCAACAGAAGTTTCAGTTGACACAACAGGTGCTGGCGGAAAAGCTACAGCAAATTCTCCAGATCTTGTGAAATTCATTGTTGAAAGCAAATGCACTTAATCACCACAGATTTTCAGTGTAGACTGGACAGTCTTCTATTGGAGAAAAAGGTCACTTGGGACTTGATTGTCTGACTTCAATGACTGGCCCAGCTAATGACTTTAAGTTAAACCTGTGCTTATTTGTCATTCTTAAAAAACGAGGACCATAAAAATTACGATAAATTTACTGTCTATGCTATAAATGAACTAACAAAACCTGGATGACAACACAAATATTTTTAACATGATTTTTATTGAATTAAACTCACTGCTGATATCTACTCCTTGAAACAATAAAAGATAAAAATGAATTTGTCATTGTGAAAATAATGTAGTATGTATACATGTTTAATTCAATGATAATACCTGGAATGTTATAATTATATAAAATTATGAAATTATTTAGTATCAATAAAATATATGGTTGAAATAGTAATTTTCATTGACTGCACCTGGTTCCTAGAGGTTTGTTGGAGGTAAATGTAATTTTCATGTCATTCATAGGAAGAACACCCTTTCAGACTCTGGAGCAAGAGCAATTTTGGCTTTCAAATCTAAAGAAATATATTTAGTAAGGCGATAGTTGCCATAGTCAGGAATTCCTCTGATGATTTTTGGCAAAACTAATTGAAAATTATCAGTAAAGAATTTTTTATTCCTGTTTTAATAACCATCCCTGATTCACGGGAGAGGGCAAAACTATCATTATTAACAGGAGTTCAAAAGTAGCTGGTTATGAATTCTCATGGATGACTTTGAAGGGTTCAAGACTTTAGTTAAAAAGCAACTGCAAGTGCAGTGATACGATATTATGACTTACAAGAAATGTGTTTTTTAGTCATTCAGACGTTGTCTTGTCCATAGTCCTGGATTCCGACTCACCAAACTCTTGGGATTTGCTGACTGATTAGAGCAATAGGACTTCAAATATTTGGTCTTATCCTCTGTTTCTGAAACAATTTTAGAGTTATAAAAGTGGGCAATTTTGTATTTCAGATTTGTGCTAATGAAAGTAATTTGGGAAACACCAGATGTGGCCATAGGTCTGCAGGAGAACTAGATCTGTGACAGGAGATTTGGGATTTCTCATCCCATTGAACTGCTGGGGAGAGGGGATTGTCTGGAAGTTAGTTAGTTTCCATTGATTACTTGGTTGTGTGCAAGTAAGAAGGCTTCCATAAAACCCAAAAGTAGGGACTTAGGTTGAGCTTGAGTAAGTTTTTCTCCCAGGGAAGGCATGGGGTGTCTGCCCTTACCAGTAGCTTCCTCTATACATTTATTCTCTCTGGCTGTTCCTAAATAATATACTTGGATATTATTAAGCCACTTAGTAGCTATTATACATGCATGTGTTCAGAGCAAATTAAATAAACTGTGCTAGAGTGTCCTGGGAACCTCTGATCTGTTTGTCAGCACAGGTAATAACCCAGGCTCACAGCCTACATCTAAAGTGGAGGCAAGTGTGGGAGGGTGAGTCCTTCATCTCTGGAATTGGATGTTATCTTTAGGTAGATAGTGACAGAACTGAACTGAATTTTATGTATATCAAAGGCTAGATTTTTTCAGATTAGTTTGTCAAATTTTGTGTGCTAAAGAAAAACATTTGAACAACAACAACAACAACAACAAAACTATGAATGAAAACAAGGAACAGAATGACTGCCAATGTCTGAGAGTCATTTGTCAAGTGGTGGCACACCCAGATTCTCATGCCAGAAACCCTACACAGGCAGAGGTAGCAGTGAATGAGCTGAAATTAGAAGTGGAGCTATTGCTATTTTATGCTTAAACCTGTTTGATGAGGTATTGCTTCTTAATGATGAGCAAACAATATGGTTTCTTGAGGTGGACTCTAATCCAGTGAAGACACTGAATATCATCGAAAAAACAAAGAAAACAGAAAAGACAACACAAGCCTTTGCATGTGTTAAACTTGACTGATAAGCAAGCAGATAGATTCTAGAGGATTGAGTACAATTTTGAAAAATATGTATCTTTCATATATATTATATATGTATCTATGTATATATATGTCTTGTTGAAAGGTATATACCACTGTATCTGAGTTGGCCTCTAATGGAATTACATGATTCTGCCTAGTTTCTCCTCTTATCATCTGTTTCTTACAGCTGAGTTTACTGACCCTGGCTCCAACTCCAAGAGTCATACCTGACAAAGGAGAAGGCAGGTTATATATCAGACCCACTATATGTGTGGTTAGGTATAGGATTAAGGTCCCATTGCAAACCTTTCAGCCTTGCTCCTATTGCATCTCTATCTCTTGAGTTGTTCCAGGCTATTTAGATCAAGAGAGATCATTGCCCAGAACCAGCTTAGTCCTGCACACATTACTCATTTCTCTGTGCTGGTGCAGACAGGGTCTCTGCCTTGGCATTTCACTCTAGTGTTCCTGTCATCCTTGCAGGGTCTTCTGTGATAGTTACTATTCCTCCTCTCCTGCTAGAGGGCCTTTGCTTGCTCTGTATTTAGAGCTATGAGCTCTGCCTAAAATTAGATTGAAGCAAAATGTAACTTGACCCAAACCACTTTTGAAATGTATTGGCATTCATTAGGATGATCAGTATCTCTAGTATAATATTTCATACAATTCATTCCTCCTAGACCTTTGTATTTGGTTTCTGAATTTTTTATTCCTGTTTTAATAACAGGAATGAATGAGGCGTATCCTCATGCAATTTACTAGTTGCTTTGATTTAGTGTCTGGAAGAAAAATAAATGAAGTAAATACTCAGTTGTATTTTATATTAACTAGTATTTTGCCTAAGTTATGCCTTCTGCTATTATGTTTTTAATCTTTTTATTAGGCACTTCCTGTCATTTTTTTTTTCTTTTTTTTTTTTGGTTTTTGAGCCATACCCAGTGACGCTCAGGGGTTACTCCTGGCTATTCGCTCAGAAGTCGCTCCTGGAAGGCACGGGGGACCATATGGGGAACCAGGGGATCGAACCGCGGTCCGTCCTAGGTTAGCGCAGGCACCTTCCCTCCAGCGCCACCGCCTGGCCCCCTGTCATTTCTGTTTTGCTGTGATAGTAATGTCTTTTCTTACTGTGATTCTTGTCTTTCACAGTAATTTATGTGTTGTTCTGTATAAATTATATTGAAGCTTAAGATACTATTGACCTAACAATGTTACCTATTATCAGATTGAAACTTATGCCTAATCAAAATTTAATCTATGGTAGGTATATTTTGCAAATATTACAAATTTAGTATGCCCTAAATAGGTTAGCTGTTCCATATTTAAAACATGTTCAATTGTACTTTTTAGTGTCACATTTTTACAAGGTAATTTATACTTATAAAACTTTCAAATTATGTAAGAAGTTCTGGATAAAATAGGCTGACTCACATAGCTTGATAAATAGTATGCGTACCCTTGCTTATAATTCTACGTAAGATTGATTTACTGTTCTTGTCAAATAATTTAATTCAGTTTAATTTAACTATTTTCAGATTCATGAGATATTTGATTGTCAAGAATGTCGAAAGAAATTTATTTCAGCTAACCAGCTCAAACGTCATATGATCACCCACTCAGGTAAGAGAAATATGTTTTCATTTTTTTATTGAAATCACATCCAAGTTTCACTTGTTCTTTGTAGAGCTCTGAGAAGTCAGTAGTCCTTATAGCTTGACCATTGGCAAGCAAGATGATTTTGAACATGATGCTTCTTGAGCCCTTAGTGTATTAAAGCAAAGATAAATTGCACAAAGACATTTAATACAGTTTGCTTTGGATGAAGCAAAGATAATTGAACAAAATTTTATTAAAGATCTTCAGATCTTTTTTAAATGTGTTATTTCTTCTTGAGCCTTAGTTTAGACTTCTTCATCTGATATGGTTTTTTATTTTTTAAATTTGCTAGGAAGATTTAATATTATTGTGTACCATAGTATAGTGTCTGATATTTAGAAAGATTTCAGGATCATTATTTTTATATCTCTATATGCTTCTATGTTAAATTAAGTTACTAACTTGCTGCTGAGTAAGTTACAAGTAGAATTAAACTCAATGTTTTAAGGTCCTAGTTTTATTTTAAGCAAGTTTGAATTAAATTTTTAAAAATAAAAACAGCCCTGAAGATAATTTTTGATTTATGAGGTCTCTAGGATGTCTATAATCTGAGGCCATTAAAGTCAGAATGTTTTTGAATATTCAGTTTGTTTGGAGACAGAAATAGATATTTTGGCAAAGGAAAATAGGAGATCAAAAACTGGTGGCCTTCAGATATGGTTTGTTTGAAACCAACATCTTTCAGGCTAGTTGTCAACATTGCATGAGTATTATATAAATATAACTTGGTCATAGCAATCTCAATGTGTGCCTTCTGCTGTGAATGGGCAGTTGAGTATTCATGGAGCCCATGTGCCTGAGAGAAGCATATCTGTGGTTCACCTCTCCTCACAGAGCTGGGTCCTGGTAGAAACACACTCTCTCAATCACTCTTTCCATCCTGAAGCTTTTATCTACTGTTTTCCTTGAATTTAAATTTCCACCTTTATGTTGAATTAATAAAATGACTGGGGCAGGGGAGCTATAGGGGGAATCTGAGACTCTACTCAACTGTATTTGGCAGCCACTTCCAGATTAGTACCCCAGTCACTTCTAGTATTGTCCAGGATACCATGTGGTGCCCAGACCAAAATAGAGCTTCCGAGTACAAAGCCTGTTCCCCTGCCCTCTGAGCTGTCTCCCTGGCATAGAATCATCATTATAGCTAAGCTAGGACATACTTTGAGTTTACAAAAAGGCCTTTGAAGCAAGCAGCCCACATTCTTTTAATAGGCTCTCATCTCTAACAGGTACACTGGGAGGAGATATTTTTGCAGTTGTTTTGATAATGTTTCATTAGTTTTATCCCTAAATAGTAATGCAAGATAATGCTATTTCCTTTTTTTTTAAACCTTCTTAGAGCTACGAGATTGCCTCAATTTTTTTTTTCCTTCCCCCGGCAGAAAAACGGCCCTATAATTGCGAGATTTGTAATAAATCTTTCAAGAGGCTTGATCAAGTTGGGGCCCACAAAGTCATCCACAGTGAGGATAAGCCTTACAAATGTAAGCTTTGTGGAAAGGGATTTGCACACAGAAATGTTTATAAGAATCACAAGAAGGTAAGAGCTTGTACTGCTTTTTTGTTTGACTTTTGATTTGCTGATAAGATTCCCAAGGAATTATCTCTCTTTTAGAAGTTGCTGTCTAAGAGATAGGACAAGGGGCTAAGATCTTGTAGTATGCTGATTTTATTGGAATCCACTATCCAGGTACCATTGCAAATGGCCCCTTGAGCACTGAGTCAGCAGAGTCCTGAACACCACTAGTTGAGGCCCTCTAGAAGCAGAAAATTGTTGTCACTTAGGAACCTGCTGGATGGAGGTTTGAGTGAAGATCTAGAGTGTTTCTCAACTTGCCTGGGCCTACCAACCCTCTTGCCTGGCCTTGTTTTTCCCCTCAGTTTTCTGTAGAAACTTCTCATAAGGAACTTGTTCTCTATACCAGCGTTTCTAAACTTTTAACTCACCCTGGATTCTTTCTGACCTGTTTCCTGTTTTCCTTTTCCCAATGGTTGGACCCTGGTCATGTGCCATGGCTCCCCAAATGCCTGCATCAGGGTCAATGTGCTGCTAGCTCCAGAGCCAGGAATTTAATTTTAATTTTAAAAATTTTAATTTTTTCCTCTAATCCTAAATTTCACACACATTTTCTGTTGCTTATTTGATTCTTAATTGAATATCTTTTTTGACCTAGTGGATTAAGTTGCCCCAGAATGAGATATTTATTCATTTTGCCACAGAAAACTTAGTTTACTTTGACTAACGTAGTCACTATCCTGTCTTTGTCTTATCTTATACTATGTAAAATGAGAAGCTAACTATATCACAAGCCACTTGCTTCATAGCCTCCTGGTTTTCACAGTTATCCATTTCTTTATGAACCCAACACACTTTCTGTCACTCATCTTCCTCACTTTCACAGCTATGCACATAGTTTACCTGTTATTCAGGCTTCCAGGTTTTAATCAGACAATCCTTCCCAAACATAGAGCTGTTGCTTCACTGTGGTTTTTGAATATTTTAAGTAGAATTTTTCTGCCCTGTATAAGTTTTAGTGCGTGAACCCGATTTTGTCAATTTGTTCAGAGCAAAGTACTATGCACTGAACTCACTCTCCCATTTTCTGTTCTTTTTTCTGCTTTCTTAACATTTGCCTTCCTTCAACACTGCTCTCTAACTTCCCCTTCCTTCCTTCTGATTAGTGCTCTATTGATTTTTGTTTGTGTTTTCTACATTTTTTTCAAGATTTTTGTTTCAAAGCATTATTAGTCTTATCATTTTTTGAGTATGTATCAAAAAACATTTTGATCTGTACTCAAAAATTTGTCCAAAGAAATTTGAAAAACCTTAGACAAAAACCTTTGAAAAAAAAAAAACCTTTGAAAATGTCTCATGATGTGATAAATGCTTTCTTATTGTTTTGGTTGATATATTTTATTAGGCTATTTTATTATGTGGATAAATTTTCACAGGACTTTTTCTTTTACTTATAACAGTCTATTAAAATTTTAGGCATTTCCCTATTCATCAGAACTTTTTTTTTTGGTTTTTGGTTTTTGAGCCACATCTGGTGATACTCAGCGGTTAACTCTGGGCTATACACTCATAAATCGCTCCTGGCTTGGGGAACCATATGGGACACTGGGGATCGAATCAAGGTTGTCCTCAGTTAGCCACATGCAAGGCAAATGCCCTACCACTGAACCATCACTCCAGCCCCATTCATTGGAAATTTTAAGAAAGATTTGATATTTTTGTCTTAACCAAAAATATTTATTGATAGATTGAAGAATACAATTTTAATGGAACAAGGCACTACTGTGGATTAAAATGGTTTGATATACAGCCAAAAAGAAAAAAATCCATAATCTTCAGAATTTTACATAGACATGTCAAGGAACCTCTGAAGTACCTAATAGATCAGTGTCAGACAATTCTTCCCTTTCATAAAATTCTTGATTTTATATATCATGATTACAAAGTCAGATTGATACTTCATCATGAATTCTTCAGTCATTTCTACTGGAGTCATCCAGCCCAGTAAACTCCTGATCCCCACTCTTCCCTATCTTGAGTTAGTTTTCTTTAGCAACTCCCATCCTGAACTATGGTGCATACACTGTCTAGGATGGCCTTTCAGAGCAAAGAAACAAGCATTCAAGCAAGCAAGCAATGAATCAGAGAGCACCAGTCCCCGGCGAATACATAATGAGGACTCAGACAAACAGACAATGAAATGATAGCAGCTTAATTCAGTGAGGTCAATACGAGTTGATTTAGAAAATTGCTCTAGCTCATAAAGCCTTCTCAGTTTGTTCTACCAGTGCCAGACCAATGTTTATAAGGGATAAGCAAAGATTCCTTTGCTTATAAGAGGAGCTATCGGGTCATTGTAAGCCTGTGGCTAATGATCTGATGTATCCAATTCTTTTGACTTGTATTAGAAGCTAGTTATGGCTTCCAACATAATATTAATATTTTCCAAATGTAAATTCCTAGACAATTGTGTACAAAACTTCAAGATACTGAGGTCAATCTTTAAATCTCTTTGACTGTTATAAATGAGGCACTTCTGTAAAACTAATCTTTCTATTGAAAAGGTGAAGTAAAAATATTCCAGGGCATATGATACTGAGGCATAAATCATCTTGAAAAGTTGGTATTACAGAAGGTGATCAGAGTACTTACCCTCTTTGCACAGAAAGCTGTGAGAAAGTCCCCAAGCATATGATCACCATAGCCATTCTGGTGATGATGGTGTCCCCAAACTAAGCAAATGTCTGTTTTTGAAGCTACCACCATAATAACAGACTAACAGGAGGAGCCACACAGGTTGGATCCTGAGACTCAGAGGTCAGAGGGAGAGCAACTTGGACAAGCCAATTAGAGGATCCACTTTCATCTCATCATGGCCATCACCCTTCAGAACCTTCCTTAACTATCCTTCACAAAATAGCAGAGTACAGGAGATGAAGAGAGGGTCACACAGTTCTGAGAAAAGTATGGATTCCTGAAATGCTTCTGTAGAGGCAATATCCCCAAGATTCATAAATCCCCATGGTAGATAAAAATGGCCAAACCACAGAGAAATCCTGACAAATTAGAAAAGCTTGGAGTGCCATGCAAAACAGAAAGGACATATAGAAGTTGAGAGCATAGGTTGGAGAAAGCAGCCAAGCTGGAGAGAAATCTTGCCAGTTCCAGTAGACAGTGTCGAAGGAGAGAACTTTTCTGGCATATTCTTGGCAGGAGTTCCTTGCTCACTTTCTCAGACTGGATGGACATGTGATATTCAGTAGCTGAACAGGGGGAGATGAAGTTTAAGTGGAGATCACTAGCAAATGATAAGATCAGAAAGAGGCTGTATGTATCATTCTGTAATGCCCTGTTTACACACCAAAAGCAGGTGTGCTTATGCAACATATTTGGTGTTGTCATGCAACAACATTAGTACTTAGGTGGGAGGGGTTTATAAAAGCTGATGTGGGGCTAGTAGGCAGGAGGATGCTCGAGTTTTAGTTCTTAAATAATAGAAAGCAAGGAACAGTTTCCTCTCAGTCCTTTAATGAAGGACTACATCCATCTTCTCTGAAACCTTAACAAATTCAGTGAATAATATTGCACTGTTTCCATTTTGGTTAGCCTCCCGGATAGGCCTGTCTGCAGTGCTACCCAGCTGCTCACCTGAGATATTCACTCTAACCATCATGTTAGCACCTATAACAGCTCATCACTGGAGATCATCTTATTTTTATCCCAATCATAGGGTTAAAAAGCAAAATGCAGTTTGTTACTTCCACTCTTGAGTGGTTCTGGTCCATTGACATTTTTCCTTTTTTCATTTTCTTCAATGGGTCAGAAATGAGCCAACGTTCTCATGAATCCATGGAAGTTTACTTGGTCTTCTCCCTTTGGAAAGAAGGGATGATGATCCTGTTTTACAAATGGTTAATAACAAGTCCGGGAATCCACTAAGAAGTCTTTCTGGCTGAGAGTCGTTCTCTCCTTTGTCCAGGCTGGTGAAGCAGATGTAGATAGAAGTGATCTGACTGTGGGAAGCTCATTTCCTTCTTGATCTCAAGATATTTGTTCTGCAGTAACATGGAGGTTTGAGACCCATCACAAAGTTGGGCTACTCCACAGCAGAAGCAGTGATGGCTAGAGGAAGGGAGGAGGGAGAGAAGGGAAAGGAAAGCCAAGGGTCAAGAAGGGAGAGGGCACTTTCCACTCTGTAATGGGAAGTTTGATATCTATTGACATCATTAAAAGAATATAACTTCAGCTTCACTTCAAGAAGTGAATTGTTTAAGAGTAAACAATTCATGTATAGTGTCCCAAATCCTGCCTTCCTGATTTCCAACTGCCCACCCTTTTGTTTAACTCAAGCACTGTAAGTCTAGGGGCAGGATCATATTCATGATTCTTTGAATTACGTGACTATAAAAATTATCTGGCTTGTTTCCTGCCATGTCTCTGCAACCCTTTTGCTTCTTTTCCTTGATGAACTTGATCTATCCACATTTATGAGTTTTTCGCAGTTTGGCTTATGTTATATGCCATATGGGAATTTGGCACAAGATTTTTGCACCATCTCTCATAGTTTCGGCCATAAATCATATGAAAGTAATAATGATCTTAGGAAGGCTAGAAACAGTGCTGCCTCTAACTTTCAAAGTGGAAAGCACATTCAAGACAAATGTGCTTCTCACTGTGTTATGATCCTAGCATGCGTTTGGTGTGGTTATATGAAAATGCTGTGAAATATTCTCCAAGAATGCGAAAAAGGGCAAACTTTTCTCTCGATTCTTATCATTATTCCTTAATGACTGGTTAGAAAATTGTATTGAAAAATAAGGATGTGTAACATTGGATCAGATTGATTTTTTTTTTATCAACTAAAAATTGTCTTAAATAAATTTTATTTTGTAGCCCTTACATATTTTCCTACTTGTAATTTATTTGGAACTTGATTTCTCTAATTTATTCTTTGTATATATAAATTGTCTTAATAAAAGAGATATTTTCTTCATGATAAATAATAATATTTAGTGAAATTTGGAAATTTCTATTTCTACAACCCAATTATTGGTCTTGTCATCTTGCTAGTTATAAAGCCTCAACAGATCAAAATATGTTTTTCTCCCTCCTGATCTTTTTAATGATCATTTCATATGGTTTGTTGTTGGCCTTTTAGAATCTAGATGATATAAAAATTATGTGGGTCCACATGTGCCTTGACTTTTTAAATCCCAAGTGGGCAAAGGCTTCATACCCACAGGATATAAACAAGGAATCTGCACATTTTCTTTTGCTCATTTGCAGATTTGCTTAAAACAGAATCAGGATAAAATTTACATAACTGCTTATGCTCCAGGCAGGATTTCTTGTCATTGAAGCATTGTGTTTCCTGGAGCTGACATTATTTGCTCTATGGCTGAAATGTGTACAGAGGGTTTTCTGCAGATGAAGTCATAACCTCCCAGGGAACAGAAGTATGTCTGTTCAAATAAAAAATCATCTAGCCTGATCCTGTTTAGAAACTTCCATGGACGAACTTCAGAGGCCTATAAGAAACCTTCCATACAGTTTCTTCTGGAATAATGAACTTTTTGGGGGATTCCTGTGGTAATAGTCTCAGCCAGGATTTGCAAAACTTTGCATCCTGACCTCTTTCTCAATCTAGAAATCAATGTCAGGAGTCAAGTATAAACTTTGAAATATCTGAATGCTACATCAGTGTGTTTTGGAACATCAAAATGTTTAATGTTCTAGAAGGACCAGTGTCACCCTAAATAGATGATGGTTATTTTTAATTATTTAAAGAAAATGCATCACCTAGTTGACTATAATACATTTGTTTCCAGATAAGAGAGAGCAAAGTTATTTATATATAAAAGAAAGAATATAAAAGAAAAAGGAAGAAAAAATTAAAAAAAGAAAATTTTACAGTGAAAGCACATTTGTGCAAATTGTTGTAGACCCACTGAAGTTATTAATATAATGACAGGTTTAACTGTCCATTCTGTTAAATTGGTATGATCCTATAGGGATGACTGGATCAAATAAATGAAGCTGTCTAGAAATTCAAAGCACTGTTACTGATTTTAGGGGCATGTTCTTACCTACTGGAAAGATGAGGTGCCTACAGTTGCTTCAAAAAGCTCTGGTGATATCAGTCTAAACACCAGCATATCTGAAGTTTGATCAGATTGGGGTCACTAAAGGAATGGTAGAAGGGTGATGAAGCAGGACCATAAGTAGAATTGTGAATCTGGGTAGTGGATGCAGCAGTGTGGCTTTGGCAGGGTAGGTACTTGACTTGCCTCTCTTCCAGCTGTGTGGCTGGAATACCCATGATTTTTTTTTTTTTTGGTTTTTGGGTCACACCCGACGGTGCTCAGGGGTTACTCCTGGCTCCATGCACAGAAATTGCTCCTGGCAGGCACGGGGGACCATATGGGGCACCGGGATTTGAACCGATGACCTTTTGCATGAAAGGCAAACGCCTTACCTCCATGTTATCTCCCGGGCCCCGGAATACCCATGATTTTTCATAGCTTGGTTTACATCTTTTGAGAAAAGAGTGAGTCTATGGAGTTGGCCTGGTACAAACATGGTGATGACCAGTTTAGTCTTAGAAACCACAATTTGTAAGATAAATGTTACATAATAGAAAGCAAAGTTCTTCAAAAATCTCTTAGGAAAGGGACCTCCACAGAGAGCAAGAGTAAGTTTCTCAGTGTTCCTTGAATGAATGGGAGAAGAAGTAGTAGGTTCATTTATGAGGCTTTGTCATGCACTGTGAAGAGAAACTCACTCTTAAAGGGGTGCACAGGAATTGAACCTGACCAGGGGAAACCACAACACAGAAGCAAACCTCAGATTCCAAGGTCAACTTAGTCAACAGCAAATCACTCACCCTCATTATTCCCCCAAACGAAAACAAACAAAAAAACACTCATTATTTTTAAGAAACTGAGTAGAAGTTTGTATAGCTTCTAGTATAAACCTTTGAGTTTTCCTGTTCAACTCTTAAGTTTGAAGATGTCTCTACCCTTTAATTCACATACCCATTCACTGCCTTGTACTTTGAATCTGGCAGTTGTTTCCTGAATAGGTAAAATCCATCGAAAGACTATGGCCCCCTCAAACTAAGATTTAATTATCATAGTTAAGTCATGGTTGTAATATAAAGAAATATTTCTTTTAGATATATTTTTGAACTGTATTCTGACACAAGCAGCCTTGTCTTTTTCCTGTATTCTCTTGATTTAATGAGCCCATCAAGGAACCTGCGACCACTGTATATTCTTTCAACACTAATTGAGTTTAATGGTTGAAGATAACTAAGTCCTCTTTCTATGTTTAATTAGAACATGTTGTCTTGTTCTGATTTTCTGAACCCTTTCTTAGCTCGGGATAAATATTTGACTTGTACCTTGCTTCCAAATCTTTGAATTTTCTCACTTAATAGAAGATCCTCCTTCCCAGCTTTGTTTGCCCCAATCCTACTGGCACAGAGCTGCCTCCCAGCCTCAAACCTTTACTCTTTGCTTTCTTCCTGAGAACTCCAGGCTAGCATTTGCCTGCCAAGTGTGCCCTGGGCACAGTTCAGCCCTCAAACCCTCTACTTTTTACCAGCCTAGCACAATCCTGCTCTGGGAGTTGAACTCACCTTGTTTGACTGGCCTGATCAAACTGCAGATGCCTTACCCCTCTTAGAGCCACCGAGGGCAATGTGGGAAGTGAGGAATTTACATTTTAAACTTAATGAAAACTTTCTCTCCTCTGCCATTCTCTTGCTGCCTTATTCCTTGTAGCAATGAAAAACAAGTGCTTGAAATCAATATGACTGAATGGTGGTCTGTAATTGAGTATATAACCACCTTCTTGTGCTCATGACAGTTCACTCTGGAAGGTGTTTTGCAGGAAATTCCCATTGGTATTATAAATTGTATATGTCATCAATATAACACATTTGTTCTGATTGCATCTATATTCAGAGGCTATCGGTAACTGAGGGTGCTTCTCCATGCTATGTGGAGAAATGGGCTTTGCAGTGGGCTGGAAGGTGGAAGCTTGACAGTTTTAGGGTGGGATTGATGTGGTTGGGTGGCAGAGATAGGGATAGAAACTGGGTAAGGTGATCAGTGGAATGGGAAAAACTGAGAAGAGAAGCCAGGGCTCGGTCAAATGAGTTTACTAGTGAAATGCAGTTACCCACGGGGGTACCACCTTCACTCCGGGAATTTCCTCATGTCGCCATGTTGTTTTTGTGTAACCAAATGCTCTTTGATTGGAGTTTGAAGAATAACACAAGTTTTCAGTTGGGCTTGTGAGAGATAAATATGTTTGAATGTCAGTGGTTTTCTGATACATGTTTTCAGGAACTTGAACTATGCTTTAACATTATGAATCTTTGATGGGCTTCTAGAAACTTCATTTTATTTACTTATTTATTTTGGCACAAGTATGGCTACTTGGACCAATATTGCAGTTAATATTTTTTAATCTAGTTTTTAGTGATGCCAGAGTGTGTATAATAAGTTAAGACTTGGATTTGAAAACTATGGGTTAAACAGTTCATTTGATTGCTCACATGCCAAGTGCCTCGAAAAAAAAAAAAGTCCAATATTCATTTAGTAATGTTAAAAGTGCTCTTTATCTATATTGTCACCAACATTTGATTTTTATGAGTTTTCTCTTCTTTAATCTGAAACTAAAACATGATAATTCATTGCATTTTAACGAAGGCAGATAAAACGCTTTAATGTTTATTTTCAGTTCTGTTTCTTTTGATACATGTTTGTAGGTTGGATTTTGCTATTTTTCTCCATCTGCCAACTTGCATCTTTTGAATAAATAAGTTTTATGAGTTTATATTTTCAATATTTCATGGACAAATGAGTTTTATGACTTTGGAGTACTTAGATTTCTAATTTTTATGTTTTACTTGGAAACATTTCTTATTTCAGTATTATGCAGATATTAATTAATGCCTTTAAAAGTTAAACTGGTCTCTATTTTTTATTAGTATTTAAGTTCAACAAAATTTTATTTTTAGGAGTAGAATGAAATAGATTCATGCCCTATGATTATACATCTCATGAAAATCTACTTTTCTACTCACTTTTACATTAATTTTTGTTCCATTAATTTCTTAATTTACATTTTTGTATCTTTTTTCTTTTTTTTTTTCTTTTTTTTTTTTGCCAGACCTTGCAGTGCTCAGGGTTCATTCTTAATGAGTTTGAGCTTGGGAGATAATATAGAGTAGAAGGATCAAACCTGGGTCAGCCATGTTCAAGGCAACTACTTTACCCCAATTTACTGTCACTCTGGCCCCTGATAATGTGTTTTGATATGATTTGTACAATACTACTCTGATGTATACTTTTATGTGGTATTTTTAGAATATTAACACTCCGATTTTTTACTTAAATGTCTTTCTTAGTGGAATAAGTGTCATGTTAAAAATGTCATATTTACAAAAATGATTCTTATGAGCACTTGCATCTGTAAGTGCTTAAAGATCGATTAAGAAATGAGATGGGGGGCATGGGGCACAGGAAAAAAAGAAATGTTTCATTGGAGCCAGAGAGATAGCATGGAAGTAAGGCTTTTGCCTTGCATGCAGAAGGTCAGTGATTCAAATCCCAGCATCCCATACGGTCCCCCGTGTCTGCCAGGTGCGATTTCTGAGCATAGAGCCAGAAGTAGCCCCAGAGTGCTGCTGGGTGTGACCAAAAAAAAAAAAAAAAGAAAAGAAATATTTCATTTAGGGGCTGAAGAGAATTTGAAGAGAATTTCCCAGCTCCAACCTCTTAGGTGAACCAAAAGAGGATTGAGACAAAACCCCCATGACCCTAGATAGGGTAGCATCAGCCAGAAGCTCAAATGAGGGCATTAAAAAAAGGAGATAGAAACGATAGATTAAACAGCCCAAAAAGCTATGGATTTAGCAGTAAGACAAGTCCCTATATTTACGGGAAGCTTTATATAAAGAGTAGTGAATTTTAAAGAACAATCTTAGTACTATTAGTCTGAAATCTAAGTTAAATGGAAAACCTTTTTTTTTGTTTTGTTTTGTTTTTTGTTTTGTTTTTGGGCCACACCCAGTGACGCTCAGGGGTTTCTCCTGGCTATGCGCTCAGAAGTCGCCCCTGGCCTGGGGGACCATATGGGGCACGGGGGATCGAACCGCGGTCCGTCCAAGGCTAGCGCGGTCAGCGCCACCGCCTGGACCCTGGAAAACCTTTTTTAAGGAGTGAACTCTTCTCAAATGTTTTGTGTCTCACTAGAAAATGTCATACCGTATTTTCCGGCGTATAAGACGACTTTTGAAACCAAAAAAGGGCAACCAAGAATCGAGGGTCGTCTTATATGCTGAGTAAATGCCAAAAAATGTTTCACTATGCTGCTAAACAAAAATTGTCTGAATATTGCCACAAAACGAATTTTCCAACTCCATTCTGCACCAATCACTGCAAGGCTGCTCAGACTGCCTCTCTAATTCGGCCAATCCAAGCCGGCTTTTGATGCATGCAAATTAGACAATGTTCTGTACTTGAATCTACACTGTAAGAAAGCCTGCTCAGATTAGTCAGAGTCAGAGAGGAAGTCTTACAGTATACCCTTTGAACTTGTGATTGGCTCACTGTGGTACATACAGTTTCAGTACAGAGACGTTCTGTCTAATACAGCGAATATAGGGCTAAACCTATGTTTTAACTGCAAAATTAGGGGGTCATCTTATACGCTGGAAAATATGGTACATATGAGCTAATAAAGACTTAGATATGAGAGCTGGAGTGAAAGCCAGTGGTAGGGCATTGTCTTGCACATAGCTGACCCAGAACAACGGTTCGATCCCTGGCTTCCCATATGTTCCCCCAATCCAGGAGTGATTTCTGAGCGCAAGGCAAGAGTAACCACTGAGCATCACCAGGTGTGGTCCCAAAACAAAACAAAATAAAACAAAACAGAAGATATGTATAAATGAGAACTAAGTGTTATAATTAAAGTGCGTTAATAAACACTGTTTTCAGTCAAATACAGTCTTTGTACATAATCTCCCATCTGAGAATTTTTATACTTAAAAGTAGAAACTAACTTAGAGTTAGTTGCATGCATGCAAGAAAGGTAAGCAACTCTACTCTGATGAGGAAATTCTTTTTCTTTCTAAATTTTTTAATTGAATCACTGTGAGACACAGTTACAAAGTTGTTCCTGATTTAGGTTCAGCCATACAGTTTCCCTTCACCAGTGAACATTTTCTGCCACCAATTTTTCCACATTCCCTCCCGTAGTCTCCCATCAGCCTGTCTCAATGGCAAACATTTTTCTTTTCTCTTCTACTTCCTTTCTCCCTCTCCCCCTCTTCTTTTCTCTCTCCCCAATTGCTTCCTCAACCCTCTTCCTCTTCTTTGTTCGCTCTCTTTCCCTTTGTCGTCTGTCTGTCTGTCTGTCTGTCTGTCTGTCTGTCTGTCTGTCTGCTTCCTCTCTCCTTCCAGCCCTACCTACCTTTCCCGCTCCCTTCCTTTTTGTTCCATTTAGGCACTGTGGTTTGCAATACTATTACTGAAAGAGTATCATGCATTCACTTTACTCTTTTTCAGCACTCAATCAATTCATTGATTAGAGGAATTATTAAATAGTTGGCTCCTGGGATTGAACTTTGTACTAGGGAGGTCAGGGTTGGACAATGCAAGGTTGTAGAACTGTAACAACAGCACCTAAATGTTGCCCTCTTATCTATAAGGCCCGTACTTTTCCTTATAGAGATCTTAAGCTGATTTCTTTCTCTATCTGGTTCCTTTTCATTTTTGTGTGGAGAACTTTTAAGGAAGTCAGTTATAAAGTCAACAGTAAAAACGTATTCCCCAACCTTTGTGAACAGCCAGATGACATACATTTTATGTGGCTTTCAGTTTGTTACGTGACCCAATGGGACAATAATAAACTCTGCTAGACCTGAAGCTTCAATAATAAAACTTTTTTTTAAACGTATAGTTCTAATACTTATATTGCTGCAATATTTTTCCAAGTTATTTCTATATGTATTTATTTCCCCTGAATTTTATGATAGTTTTCTTGCTTTGCACTTTACCCAAAGGGAAAAAAATAGTTTCTAGTAAATACTGTTACTTTATTGTGGTATAATATATATTATTGTTATTCAAAGTACCTTTTTTAATTATAAATTTTTCACTTATAAATTTTTTCAATTATAAATGATTCTGTTGAAAATCATATTCTGCTTCCATGATATGAGTATTTTGTCTAGGGACTAGAAATGTGCTAATTTAGTAATTATTGTAGAAAAGTCATGCCAAATATCTTTAGAAACATCTTAAGCATTTTATTAGGTGTTGTGAATATTATAATAAATTTCCTATGCACATTCTCCATCTGTAACAGTAATCAGATATGATGCCTACTAAGAATTAGGGCATAAAAGTTACACTTTGTAATGTTCTTTTATAGACCATGGCTTGGCATTTAAATGTGAATTTCTATAACTCAAGGGTAATCCAATTAATAAATTAGTATAAACTTTGGCATTCCTCAGAAATAAAAATTGAAGGCTAGCATATCTTTGTAAAAGCTTTATTTGGGGGGTAGGGAGACAGTATAGTACTTAGGGCATTTGACTTGCATGAAGTCAACCGAGGTTCAATCTCCAGCATCACATGTTGGTCCCCCAAGTTCAGCCAGAAGTGATCCCTGAATCAGGAGTAAAATCTTGAGCATAACTTGGTAAATCTCAAAAACAAAAAGCTATAAAAAAACCACAAAAACCTTTAATTTTATCTGAAATGCAACTCTTTGTTCTATAGACTATCTTCCAGGACTATTTGTAAAATATGACTATGCATCAAGAACTGCATCCTACCTTTCCCACTCAAGAATACGTAATGGAGGGTTTTTCAGGTCCAAGAAAATGTACATAAAATTCAACTAGAATTTGTCATAAGCTTGTGTCTGTTGAAAGCACGTAAGAGCTTCTCTTTAGAAGTAGAGTTGTTTTTGCAAAAGTTTACCAGCTACACTTTTGTTGCTTTGAGATAGAGCCATTGGGAGTGGAATCTCTGCTGTTTCAGCTTATTCCTAGTTCCTCATTTTCTCTTCACTTTATTGCTGAGTGGGGATTCATCCAAGCACTGCTCAGGTCACTCTTAAAGCCATCTTCCTTCTTTCTTTGTTCTATGCTTCAGATCCAAGTCCCCCAGCAGGGCCTGTTTAACTCTCCTCATCTATGTAGATATCTAATATTTGATGTCTGCAACTGTTGTGCTGATAAGCAGCTTTAGTCATCTTTTCCTTGATTTATTCCTGTTGCTTCTCTGGCATCTACCTGCTGCCTACTGCTCTCCATTCAGCCTCCTTAGCATCCTGCTGAGTGCCAGATGAATTATGCTACTGAACAGCTTAGAAATTTCACGTCTGATAGTAAAATCCCAAATCCTGGCAAAAGCCAGCTGTATGCCCCTACGTGATGGGCTTCTCCTCTCTATACATCTCCCATTTTTCCCACTTTATCTCTCACTTCTCTGCCTTGTCTGCCCAGCTCCAGTCACACTAACTTCAAGATCTTACTAATATCTGCAATAAGAAGTACGGATCCTGGACACTGTTCTCTCCCATCACTTCTCTCAAAGGCTACCTTTTCACTATGACTGCCAACACCACAGGTTTTAGATGGCTCCCATTTTCGAAATGCTTCTTTCCCTTTTTGTTTGCCCCATAGTGTGTACAGCATATTCTATCACTTGATACTCCTCTTCCTGCTAGAATAAGTGCTCTTTGGGGTTTCCTGGAGAGAAGAGTTATACTAGGTAGTGCTCAGGGATTAGAAATGAATCTGTGCCCAGGGGCTCACCCTTGGCAGGGCTCAGAGAAACATATGGTGGGAGTTAAACTTGGAACCCTATGTAAGACAGGCATTCTGTCCACTGTACTATTGCTAAGACCCCAAGGCATTTATTTATTTATTTATTTATTTATGCTTTGGAGCCACATCTGATATTACTTAGGACTTACTTTTAGCAGGGTTGAAGGGTTCATCATAGTGTACCAGGGATGGAACCTGAGTTTATCACATGCAAGGCAAATGTCCTGAATGCTGTCTTATCTTCCTGCCCCACCCTCCTTTAAAATTACTTCATTTAATGTTTTTTATTTAATATGATTGACACAGAGTAATACTTGGCCAGAAGTTAATGAAAAAATTTTTTGTTTGTTTTTTTGGGCCACACTCAGCAATACTTAGGAATTACTCCTGGCTTTATGCTCAGGATAATTCCTGGCGGTGCTCAGGGGACTGCATGCAATGCCACAGATCAAACCTGGGCTGACTGCTTGCAAGGCAAATGCCCTACCTGCTGTGCTATTTGTCACTCCAGCCCTGAGAAATGAATGAAATGCTATTTGGAGGCGTGTCCTTGATCTTAATACAATTAGTGTATTAGTAATACTAAACTTCAGTTATATGTTCCAAGTACTTTTGTCACCAAATATATTTTGCGTTACAGTTTTAAATTTAATTCTTCTTCTAAATATGTAGACCTTTAAAAGTAATTTTGAAATTTACTCATTTTCTTCTAGTTATTAAAGATTTTATTCATCAGTCTTGAAAAATACACGGGCCTACATAAAATTTATCTTATAGTAAGGGTTGAACAGTGTCCTCCATTTTCTGCAAGTGTCTATTTGGTTGTCCCAACACCATTAATACATTTTCTGCTATTCTATCAAATTTGACATGCTAATGTCAATGTTTTCTGTGCTAGGTATAGATTTTGTATAGTGAATAATGTCCACTTTTTTTTCTTACTGTCTTACTGATCTATTTTTTTCCTGTTGTCCTTTGTATTTGAGCTACATTTAAATATCTCGAGTTTGGGGGCCCAGGAGATAGCATGGAGGTAAGGTGTTTGCCTTTCATGCAAAAGGTCATCGATTCGAATCCCGGTGCCCAATATGGTCCCCTGTGCCTGCCAGGAGCAATTTCTGAGCATGAAGCCAGGAGTAACCCCTGAGTGCTTCCGGGTGTGACCCAAAAACAAAAACAAAAAAATATATCTCAAGTTTGTTTTTCAAAATATTTCTTATGCCTATCATTAGTGTTTCTAGTATATATACTTATTTGTAAACATTGTTATCATAGAATAGGATTTTATTCATATATTTGCACCAAATGTATTAATTCAGATATGTGATGGAAAACAGGTGAAGTCATTGGTCACTGTTTCTGTTGTTGTTTGATTTTCGGCTTTAGGTTTATCTGGTGCTTTTTGTTGTTTCCTATTAACAGTATATTTTGTCTTGTATTTGATTATGCTTGTTGCATTCATGCTGCTTGCTATTTGGAACGTTTTTGAAACATTTCAAGCATTATTTTGCTTATTTGCAAAAAGGGAAAATAGTAGTAATTTATTTTATGATTATTCTTAATAATAGTATTTCAGTCATTATCATATAATAGTGTTCTCATGTATTAACTTAATTTCTGTTAGGATGTCAAATACTTGATGTAGCATTTGACAAAATACACTTTTTTTTGTATTTCCTAATTATATGTGGTACTAGGGGTAGAATCTGGGTTGATTAAATGCTAATTATAACCCGAGTAAAGGTTGTAACTGAATTTAGAGGTAAAGCAGCATCCAGGACTATAGATTATTTAGTCAGTCAGTGACATTGAGAGGAAAGGGTAGAAATAGCTGCCTGCTTCACAAATTTCTCAGAATCAAAGCCTGTGCAGTGAGGGGGACTATCTTGAGAGAACTTGCACATCTTTTTTCCCTATAATAACAAGTCATGAGTGATCTGTTTGTGTCTAGATGGGTGGGCCAAAGTCACAGGAGCCACTTCCTTCATATGGTGCTGACTCATTGCAATGGAGCTGTCTGTTTTCCTGGAAACGAGTGTCTCTGTGGGATGACCATTGTCCTTTTCCCCCTCTTAAATCATAGATGCTGCCTCTTTACCTATCGTCACTCTGCTTCTGGACCCACTAAACCCCTTTCTCTTTTCTAACAGACCCACTCAGAGGAGAGACCCTTCCAGTGCGAAGAGTGTAAAGCACTGTTCCGGACCCCGTTTTCTCTGCAGAGGCACTTGCTCATACACAACAGTGAGTCCACATCTGGGCTAAGGGTGACAGGAATTCCCTCATTTCAGGACTTCGGGGTGGAAAGATACTGGGGGGTCTGGGCTACACTCAAAAGTACTCAGGGTTTATTCCTGGCTTCGTACTCAGAGAGCAAATCCAGGCAAACTGCATGCAAGGTGAAAGCCTTCCCCACTGTACTATCTCTCCAGCCCTGTAGTCCACTTGAAAAGTTGAAAATTACTCCAAATGCTGCCTTCTAACTACTCCTCCTGTAGGTTAGCGTTTATTTTTTCTTAAACAGTATTAGGAGCCATTTAAGAGCCATTTTGCTTCATATCGTGACATCCTGCTTGTGTTTATGTAAGACCATTTCTTAGTTTTATCCAGTAAGACATTTTTGAAGTTTGTGATGGAACAAACCTTGGTTCCTTTCTCTATAATTGTTTTGGAGCCAGGTCTGACCCTGTAGGACAGGCAGAGCATAAACTCATTGGTGAAGCAAGGACATGACCCTGATGTGGTTCTTGAGTTTTTATTCCCCTAAAGGCAGGTAGACTCTGGTATGATTGTACTATCATGCCACAGTGTCTGCTCTACTTTTTCCTTTTTCACCCTAGTCTCTGTTTTCTGGGCAGGAACTTTAATTTTTCTTTCAAATGAAGTTCCACAAAGGGAAATTAGACCTGCAGGCCTGTCCTGAACTGTTTCCAGTAACACAGTTAATAACCGTCCCGCTGCAGGGCAGTGTGTTATGAGATGTCACCACTTTTGGGGAGCCCAGCTTTGAAGTGGGTTCTCTGTCCATGCTGAACTCACCTGAGATTTACTGCACTGCCATATCAGACATGAAAGAAACTGGCCCAGAAGACATGACAGTCCTTGCTTTAATGAGTTGCCTAATCAGTACAACCTCTTCCACACACGATGTTCCTACTGATCCTTACATTTTTAATTATTTCTGAGGAAAGCCACACAATTACTCATTCTGACAACTGATGATAGAGATAGTATCTGGAAGGAAATTTTTTTCAGGACATCTAAAAGCAACTCGAATTCATGTTAATAAATACCTCCAGATTCTTATGAATACTGAGGGGATGATTGTGACTAAAGGTATCTCATTCATTGAAAGAACCCCTTCCATTCTGCATGCTAGTATGACTTGCAAATCCCAGGGCTGGAGAGATAGCATGGAGGTAAAGCGTTTGCCTTTCATGCAGTAGGTCAAATCCTGGCATCCATATGGTCCCCCGAGCCCGCCAGGAGTGATTTCTGAGCATAGAGCCAGGAGTAACCCCTGAGCGCTGCCGGGTGTGACCCAAAAACCAAAAAAAAGAAAGAAAAAGAAAAAGAAAATCCCAGGCTGGAGCGGTGTTGAGGAGTAACCCCTGAGCGTTACTGAGTGTAGCCCCAAAAACCAAAAAAAGACAAAAGAAAAAGAAAACCCATGTAACACTAATAACAGCAAAATCCAAAAAAAAAAAAAAAAAAAAAAAAAAAAAAAAAAAAAAAAAAAAAAAAAAAAAAAAAAAAAAAAAAAGAAAAGAAAAGGCTTCTAGAGCTGCTACTCAGAAGCTGCACCACACTCTGGCTCAAAATAGTGTCATATTTGTCCTAATCTAATTGGAAAGGTGTTTTTCAACAAGCAGTGAAACAAAAGGCAAGCTACTAGTTAGCCTTTCACTTTGAAGGTAGAGTAGAAATTCTGATAAACTTATGGTGTGATAAAGTGAAATTTTGTTTTGGAATTTAAAATTTCCAACAGAGGGGCTGGAGAGATAGTACAGCAGAAGGGTATTTTTCTTGCATGCAGCTGGCCTCGGTTCAAAGCCGTATGGTCCCCTGACCACCGCCAAGAATGATTCCTTGAATTTAAAGTCAAGAGTAACCCCCCCATATTCTCTACTCTTTGTGGCAAGCTTCCTATACAGACTGGTCCTCCTAAACCTTATCTCTATTGTCTCTGGATATCATTCTCACACTGTTTTTTTCCCCCTTATATCTACAGATGAGTGAGATTGTTTTATGTTTATCCCTCTGCCTCTAACTCATTTCAATCAGCATAATAATCTCCATGCCCATCCATTTATAAGCAAAATTCATGAATTCATTTTCTTAACAGCTACATAATATTCTTGTTCATCCATGTATAGGCTAATTTTGTGACTCCATTTTACCTTCATTTTACGGCTGCATAATATTCCATTGGGTATATACCACAGTTTCTTAAGCCACTCATCTGTTGTTGGGTACCTGAGTTGCTTTCAGATTCTGGCTACTGTGCTGCACTGAATACAGGTGTGCAGAGGGCATTTTTGTTTTGTGTGTTTATGTTCTTGGGGTGTATCATAGGAGTGGTATTCCTGGGTAATATGGAAGCTCAATTTCTAAATTTTTGAGGAATGTTTAGATTGCTTTTAAAAAAAAGGCTGAACTAGTCTGCATTTCCACCAGCAGTAAATGCAGGCCCCTTACTTTATGCATCTATGCTAGTATGAAATCACCCCACACACTGTATGTCCAACCCCAGGTGAACCATTCTAAAGCAGAGTTGCTGCATGAAATAATTCAGACCAGACTGAAGGTGATATATGTGTAGTCTGACAATCTCCTACCTCATGCGGAGGGCTGTCTGCCAGAACTGTTGTTTTTATTGAGTACAGAGACCATCCCATGTGGGGGAGTAAAGACAGAGTAGGACAGATAACTCAGGCTATCCTGAGCCTGTTCTGCCCAGGTTTACATGTAAGACAATCTCTGTTTTGGGGTAAAACCGAGTTGTAAACAAACAGATACAAAGAAACCAGGGATGATTTTTTTTTTTTTTTTTTTGGTTTTTTTGGGTCTCACCTGGCAGTGCTCAGGGGTTACTCCTGGCTCCATGCTCAGAAATTGCTTCTGGCAGGCACGGGGGACCATATGGGGCACCAGGATTCGAACCGATGACCTTTTGCATGAAAGGTAAACGCCTTACCTCCATGCTATCTCCCGGGCCCCGATGATTTTTGTTTTGAGTAAAACAAGGTATAGGCTCAGGTTGCACCATTGGCATGTGAAATGCTCATGGTCCTCTCCAGTGGCTCATGCTGCATGATATCATCACTCTGGTTGTTGATGCTGTCAGAGTCACTCAAGTCATTGGGCTGTGAGTCATTCTCTGCAGTCACATCATTATTGTGATGTTCTGGGCAATTGCCTCTTTTACCACTTCACTTCACCATAAGATTGCTGTTCGTGTGATAGACTCTGTGATATGAGATGATATCTCATTGTTTTGAGTTGCACCTCCCTGATGATTAGTGATGTGGGCCATTTTTTCATGTCCTTTTTGGCCATCTGTATTTCTTTTTTGAGGAAATGTTTTTATTTTTTCCTCCCCATTTTTGACAGGGTTAGATTTTTTTCTTATAAAGTTCACTTATGCCTTATGTATCTTAGATACTAACCTCTTCTCTGGTGGCTATTGGGTGAAAAGTGTCTCCATTCCATTTGTATCTTAGTCACTATTTTCTTTGATGCAGAAGCTTCTGAGTTTAATGTACTTCTATTGTTTTTCTTTGCTTTCACTTGCTTAGTATTCCATCCTTGATGATGCCTTTTTAACGTCTTTAATGTCATGGAGTATTCCTCCATGTGCCTTATTAGCTTTAGGTCTGATATCAAGGTCTTTAAAATCCATTTTGATTTGATCTTTGTGTATACTTTAAGGAGAGGTCTGAGTTAATTTTTTTGCATGTAGTTGACCAATATTCCCAGCACCACTTAATGAAGAGGCTTTCCTTGTTCCACTCTGTATTTCTTGCTCCTTTATCAAAAGTAATTGTTTGTAAACCAGTGTGATCATCTCTGGATATTCAATTGATTGTTCCATTGATCTGAGGGTCTCTTTTTCAATATCATGTTGTTTTAATGATTACCAGTTTATAGTACAGCATAAAGTTGGGGAAAGTGATTCCTCCCATTTTTTTGTAGTTGTTGTTGCCAAGGATTGCTTTAGCTATTTGTAGACATTTATTTCTCCATATGAATTTAGGAAGCATCTGATGTACTTCTTTGAAAAATGTCATAAGAATTTTTATAGGAATTGCATGAAATCTGTACCAAAGCTTTAGGAAGTATTGACATTTTCTTTTTATTTTGGACCACACCCAGTGGCACTCAAGGGTTACTCCTGGCTACGTGCTCAGAAATCGCTCTTGACTTGGGGGACCATAATGGACTCCAGGGGATCAAACCACGGTCCATCCTCGGTCAGTTGTGTGCAAAGCAAATGCCCTACCTCTGTGCCATTGCTCTGGCCCAGAAGTATTGATATTTTGATTATGTAATCCTGCCAATCCATGAGCTGGGTATATGTCTCCATTTCCCGTGTCCTCTTTTATTTATTGAAGCAGTGTTTTTTAGTTTTCTTTATATCTTCCTTCACCTTTTCCATTAATTTGACTCCAAGGGAATTGATTTTTCTGAGCACAATTGTGAATGGAAATTTTTTAATATCATTTTCTTCTCTTGTTATTTGCATACAGAAAAGCCATGGATTTGTGTGTTTTGGGGATTTTTTTGTTGTTGTTTTGTTTTTTTGTTTTTGCAGATTTCTGCATAGCCTTCCACTTTACTATACAAGTCTATTGTTTCTAGAAGCTTTATTGTGGAATCTTTGGGATTTTCTAGATACAGTATCTTATCACTGCAAACAATGAGAGATTCACTCTCTTTTCCTATGTGGATACACTCGATAACTTTTTCTAAAATGATTGCTACAGCAAGTACTTCCAGTACAGCATTGGATGAAATAGCAAGAGGAGGTAAACTTTTTTTTCCCCATTGAGTATAATGCTTGTAATGGATTTGGTATAAATAGCTTGATAATGTTGAGGAAAATTCCTTTAATTCCCATCTTATTGAGAGTTTTTATCATGAGTGGGTACTGGACCTTCTCAAGTGATTTCTCAGTGTCTGTTGGCATATCAGTGTCCGTTGTGACATACAGATGTTTCAGTGACATCTTAGTGTTTGTTGACATATGATCATATGATTTTTGTTTTTTCTTTTAGTGATATTCTGTTTTATATTGATTGATTTACGTATGTTTTTGCTTTTTTTTGGTTTGTTATTGGGTCACACCCTGCAGCTCTCAGGGTTCACTCTTGGCTCTATGCTCAGAAATCGCTCCTGGCAGGCACGGGGACCATCTGGGATGCCGGGATTCAAACCACTGACCTTCTGCATGCAAGGCAAATGCCTTACCTCTGTGCTTTCTCTCCGGCCCCTGATTTATATATGCTAAACCATCTTTGCATCACTGGAATGAATCCTGCTTGGTCATGGCAAATCAGCTTCTTGATGACTTGATGAATTCAGTTTGCTATTATTTTGTTGAATATCTTTTTATTCATGTTTATGAAGCATAGGGACCTATCTCTCTGTCTCTGTCTCTCTCTTTCTCTCTCTCTCTCTCTCTCTCTCTCTTTCTCTTTCTCTCTCTTGGCATGGTATCTTTGTTTACTTTGGTTATCAGAATGATGTTGGCTTCATAGAAACTATTTGAGAGTGTTTCTGTTTCTTCAGTTTCCTGGAAGAACTTGAAGAGGATTGGCAGTAGGTCTTCTTTAAAGGTTTAAAATAATTTACTAGTGAGTCCATCTTGACCTGGGCTTTTGTTTGTGGCAAGCCGTTTGATAAACCTTTCAATTTCCTCAATAGTAATAGGTCTATTTAGGTATTTCAAACTTGGTTCAATGCATTAATTTTTTGTTGTAATTCATGTAGTCCTTTGTTTTCCTTTCTAAGGAAAGTTGTAAAGCTATAAATTTCACTCTTATTAGCACTTTTGCTCTATCCCACAGATTCTGATAATTGGTGTCTTCATTCTCATTTGTTTTCAAGGATCTTGATTTTCTTTTTTTATTTTTGTTTCTGGCCCACTAATTGTACAGCAGTCAGCTGTTTAATTTCCAGGTTTTAAAGTTATTTTTCATGACTGCTTGTAATTCATCTCTATTTTCAGTGCTTTATGATTTAGGACACTCTCTCCCTCTAAAATAACAAAGAGCCATCATTTTGCTTGCATGGAAGCTGCTATGCCATGTTGTTTCTCTTGCTTCTTTTTCATTTTTAAGGTGAGAGGACCTTTAAGTGCCATCACTGTGATGCCACCTTTAAACGGAAGGACACCTTGAATGTCCACGTCCAAGTGGTCCATGAGAGACACAAGAAATACAGGTGTGAGCTCTGCAATAAGGCCTTTGTTACGCCATCTGTGCTCCGAAGTCATAAAAAGGTGGGTAGTAGCTTTCTCGTCTAGATTACTTTACTTAATTCCTACATATAGCTTCTCATTGTCATGTAGTGGTTTGATGATCTAGTGTGTTTACTTATAACAGTAAGGAATTCGTGATATAGAGGAACCAGCCAGAAAATATCTGTCTGAACTTTTTCAGAAGAGAGCCTAGAATGAGACATGAGTTCCTCAGAGCCTATCTAATATAAACTTGGCTGGTGGGTGGGTCATATAGAAGTAGTCAGTGGTAGCTTATCATGTTCTTGAAATGTTTATATTAATATAACTTTTAAAGGAATATGAATAATGGTTTAATTTTATTTTTGAGGACCAGGTATTTGTATTCATACATTTAAAAAAATGCACAGGGCTAGACTTACAGAAAAATAGAACAGCAAGTACAAAGTTTCTCTATAGTCTCTCTTCATGCTCCCTTCCCACCTGTTTCCTGCTATTATAGTATTATTTATTAGCAAAGTCCATAGAGGTGCAATACCACACTAAGAGGGAGCCCAGTTAGAAAGTGTCCTTGTGGACTTCAGTTAACAATGCTACATCCGGGGCCCGGGAGATAGCATGGAGGTAAGGTGTTTGCCTTTCATGCAAAAGGTCATCGGTTCGATCCTGGTGCCCCATATGGTCCCCCGTGCCTGCCAGGAGCAATTTCTGAGCATGGAGTCAGGAGTAACCCCTGAGCACTGCCAGGTGTGACCCAAAAACAAAAACAAAAAAACAAACAAAAAAACCCAAAAAACAAAAACAAAAAAACAATGCTACATCCAAAATAATATTCTTCAAAGCTACTTCATATGCTTGTGATGTTTCTGGAGTAGGCTTTATTGGATTTCTGGGGTCTCTTGTGTGACACATTCTAGGAAGTTAGGAGACAGGGCTGGGGCTTGTTAAGTATTTGCTTGACTCAAGTTAAACAGCGTTTTTTTTTTCTGTTTGTTTGTTTGTTTGTTTGTTTTTAAAAAAATACCCCCTCAATAAGAAAAACCACCACAGTTATCAGTATAGGCAAGATGAAACTCTTCGAGTTTAGTTACTAGGCAGATAATTACCAACCATTTATAAAGTTTTTTAAATTTTTTTTCTTTATTTAAACATCTTGATTACAAATATGATTGTGATTAGGTTTCAGTCATGTAAAGAAAACCCCCTTCACCAATGCAACATTCCCACCACCAATGTCCCAAATCTCCCTCCATCCCACCCCACCCCCACCTGTACTCCAGACAGACTTTCCAGTCCCCTCATTCATTCACATGATTATGTTAGTTCTCAGTGTAATTATTTCTATAACTGTGCTCACCACTCTTTGTGGTGAGCTTCATGAAGTGAGCTGGAAGTTCCAGAACTCCTCTCATTGTTTCTGAGGATTGTTGCAAAAATTACTTTTATTTTCCTTAAAACCCATAAATGAGTGAGACTATTCTGTGTCTCTCTCTCCCCTTGACTTATTTCACTCAGCATGATAGATTCCATGTACACCCATGGATAGGAAAATTTCATGACTTCATCTCTCCTGACGGCTGTATAATATTCCATTGTGTATATGTACCACAGTTTCTTTAGCCATTCGTCTGTTGAAGGGCATCTTAGTTGTTTCCAGAGCCTGGCTATTGTGAATAGTGCTACAATAAATATAGTTGTGAGGAAGGGGGTTTTGTGTTGTATTTTTTTTTTTTTTTTGTTTTTTG
>PVKC010000872.1:0-57680 GCA_004027635.1 Crocidura indochinensis | reverse complement strand
ATATTTGTCACTACAATCTATTAGACAACACTGGTTTACCATATATATGTTCAGAGAGAAACAGAAAATGCCTTTGTGCTGATCTGAACAGAAGTAGATATATAGACAATGTAGAACCAAAAGACAAAGAGGCAGCTAACTTACCTTTTCTGTTTCCTAGGATTATTACAATATCTATTAATACTAAATTTTCTCTTGTATCTAGATTCCATAATATGTATCTATGTCTCTTTAATCATTTTTCCTTTCTCAGTACAAATAGAATATTTAGAGTGTCTGACTTACAAGTGAAAAATGCTCATAATAATTTGAATCATTTTAATCCTCCCCCTGCTTTTAATGCACTATGGCATTCAATGACTTGAGTAGCTATTATTACATTTCCCCATCATTTTTTTCCAACAAGAGCTGCAGATAAAATTACCAAAAATTACTAAGGAGTAGTTTTCACTTTAAACCTTTAAATAATATAGTTTAGGTTAATTTATACAATTTTGGCATAAAGCCTTGGCTGGATTAAGGTAAGACTTTAGGTATAGAGTTAATTGGAGAATAATTTCTGGTCTCTCTAGAAAGGTATTCAGTAAAGGATTAAGTAAGGACTGGTCAAGTTGTACTAGTTTCAAACTTCATATTATAAAAATATCTTAAGAAATCAGAAGAACCAGTATGATTTGGGGATAGTGAGGAGAAAGTGTCTCAGTATGATTCTTAATTTCACTTCGTGTTTTTTGCTAAAACGTTTGGGGAGAGAATGCAGTGGTTTTGTCTCTGCTGGCCAAACTTGAGAATTCTCAGGCTTGAAAGGAAAGAGAGATCTTGACCCTCAGGCAGGCAGAAGAGCTTTGATCTTTCCCAGCCACTGTAGCTGCCTGAGATTATCTCAAAGCCACAGCAAGAGCATGCCTGGAGCTATCCCCACTCCAATACCTGCCCTGTTCACTGATCCCTTACAAGCAAGGGGGCTGCTGAGAAAAGTGATTAAAGTCTGTGGGAGGCCAGCAGAGGAATTTATATCAGGAAAAGGAATAGTTTGTCACTTAAAAATTGTCTGCTGACCAAGGAGAGTGAAACCTCTTCCTCATGTGTGTAGATGACACAAGTCTATACATTTGGGAATAAGATCCATAAAAGGAAGAGGTTGATGATGAACAAAAAATAGGAAGTCAGGATCAAGTGGAGAAAAAAAAAAAGAAAAAGAAATCTCAAAGCTAGTTTCTGTGTCTTGGTTTTAGATTATAAAACTGAGATTATCATATAAGAGGAAAGTGGGATGAGGACTGTAAGGAAGCAGCAAAACCATGGGAGAGACCTTGATGTAGGTGAGATGCCATAATCATACTTCAAAATCATAAACACGACTGTAAACACTATTGCTTATCTAAACAAATTTTTATGTAGCTAAATATATAATGAGCCACAATTACGTTAATTTTATTTTATCATAACACTTTTTTAATTCAATAAAAACTAATGTGCTGCCAGAGGAAATAGCCACAAGAAGAAAAAAATTCAGAGAAGTGATCTAGAAAAGATGTTAAAGAAGAAAAATGCCTCAGATTTTCAAGTTATTTTGCTTGAAATGCTCAATGCTAGTATTCATTCTAACTTCCCACCTATAATATTTTAGTAGCACTGTCCTCCTGCATAACAACTTCCTCCTGCTGATGGAGAGGAACCAGCCTGGCACATTCATAAGAGCTGCACTGAAACTCAAACTCTCAGTATTAGAGTATGCTCCATAATTTTTCATATTCAGTGCTTAACTTTCAAGTTTAAAATGGTGGCTTTAGGAAAACTATGTGAAACTTTTAAATCTGATAGAAAACTACTTGTAATTTTTGTTTGTTTGTTTTATTTTTGTGTCATACCCAGCAGCGCTCAGGGGTTACTCCTGACTCTGTCCTCAGAAATCGCTCCTGGCAAGCTCGGGGGACCATATGGGATGCCGGGATTTGAACCACCGTCCTGCATGCATGGCAAACGCCTTACTTCCATGCC
This sequence comes from Crocidura indochinensis, assembly GCA_004027635.1. Taxonomy (NCBI): domain Eukaryota; kingdom Metazoa; phylum Chordata; class Mammalia; order Eulipotyphla; family Soricidae; genus Crocidura; species Crocidura indochinensis. Next base: position 55,679 of record PVKC010000872.1, on the reverse strand, counting down.
ATCTCTCTGGCCCCTACTTGTAATTTTTAGGCATTTTGCCCAACTAAAGTTTGTTGTTGTTTGAAATTAATAATACGTAATGGGAAAGGAACAAATACAATTAAAACAAAGACAAGGAACCAGGACTCAAACTCAATGCAGTACCCAATTTTGTACACCATCACATTGCCCTCCCATCCTAGCACTGCTAAGTGTAGTTCTGAAAGCCCTTAAGTACCACTGTGTGTTGAGTACTGTGGCTGCTTGCACTGCTAGGCCCATGTTGTTCTGCATTACCAGGGCTGAACATTGAAGGTTCAATCAGACTGGTTGGCTAAGTATCATTGGAAGTAACCTGCAAGTGTACATAAAACTGCTTGTGAGGACCCCCCGCCCCCCGGCCAAATCCAACTCCACTACAATATATTTTTTAATACTATTTCAGGTAAAAAGATGGGGGAAGGTCTTATAAAGTATTTTGGATAAGACACTCTCTGGAGCCAAAGACAGCTCAAAGTCGTGAAAGACTTTGAAACGCAGAAAGAGCCTTGAAAGCTTGTTGTTATTGTTGCTATTATTTGGTTTTGAGGCCACACCCAGCGGTATTCAAGGGTTACTTCCATCTTTGCACTCAGAAATCACTCTGATGGTGTTTGGTGGAAGATGAACTCAAGGCCCAAACTATATATAAACCTGAGAGAAGCTTTAATTGAATTGTAGGAACAAAAGTCATTAAATCAAAAAAGCAACATCAATTGTTCCAAGCTCTCCCTCATGACAATAATTCCAGCAACTGACTACCATCAGAACATTTCCCCAATCTTTGGGTTGCCTCATCTCTCCCTGAGACATATAATTCATTTACTTATATGGTATTCATTTCCCCTCATAGAAGCTATGGGAACTCACCCACAGCTCTGCTTGGGATATATACCTGGATCACTTCATTCTGGAGAAGCCCACACTGTCTTGTCTCTCCTCACATTTACCAAATAGTATGACATTTTCTTTCCCTCTCTTCATATTTCCCAAATAAATTTAGCTTTTTTTTCATTATTCGCATCCTTCCTGAAGTTATTGTATGCAATGCTAGGTAATAGATCATGGGTGAGGCAATGAATAATTTTCCTTTTCTTGCAAAGAATAATTTTTACTTTAACCTGAGACCACAATATTTGAAAAGTCTCTAGGAACTGGGGATTAATTTTCGCATCATGAAGATCAAGTGGACAACTGCTATATGGATCTGGTGAAAGAAAAGTACCATGCACTTGTGCACAGATTTATTTTTTAAAAGAGGATTTTTGTCAGTCCTCTACCTCATTGGGACATCCATATGAGTAAAGAGAAAAAAATATAGACTCCCTTCGTGAAGTTATTTCTTACTTCACATAAATCATCCACAATAGGACTGTTTATATAATACCACATAATTATAAAATAATCTTTTTTTTTTTTTGGTTTTTGGGCCACACCTGGTGACGCTCAGGGGTTACTCCTGGCTATGCACTCAGAAGTCGCTACTGGCTTGGGGTACCATATGGGAAACTGGGGGATTGAACTGCGGTCCGTCCTAGGCTAGCGCAGGCAAGGCAGGTACCTTACCTCCAGCACCACTGCCCGGCTCCCAATTATAAAATAATCTTAACTGATACTATTTTATATGGTATAATGGAAGTCAAAAAATCAAGTAACTCATTTAGCATTAAATTCTAAAACATATTAGCAGAATTTAAATATAGGTATGTGTCATATTGAAAGTGAGAAAAAAAAGTAAATATAGGAATTGGAAGTTAGAGAGTTTAAAAACTGTCAACAATAAGGAAAGTATAGGGCAGTACTTCAGTGCTAATCCAACAAAGATCATTACTATTCCTAGAGATATAATACATTTTAAAGAGATATTTATTAAATGTATATTAAAATATCATAATTTGGGGGGTCAGGCCACACCTAGTGGTGCTCAGGAGTTATTCTTGTCTCCACACTCAGAAATGGCTTTATGAAGGTCAGAGAAAACATATGAGATGCCCAGGATATAGCCCGTGTCATTCTTGGATCTGCTGCATGCAAGGAAAACACTCTACCACTGTGCTATTGTGCGGGCCTCCAAAAGTCATAATTTAAAAAAAAAATTCTATGGCTGGTATTCCAGGTATTCTATGTGTTGTTTTACTGGGTTGTATATTTCCAAACTATCGAATCATTTCTCTCAAGATATAAATGTTGTCTAATATTTCTTAAAACTTTCAAGAAAACAGACCCTTACTACTCCCAAAGGAGGCCACCAAAACCCTTTTATGACCTATCTATACATATTCAGAAATTTTAAGTCTAAAAATTTGTTTCCCATATTACATGGTACTCCATGTTTAGTTACTATCCATAGCCACAAAGGCCAGAGTGGAGCCAGAGTGATAAATAGTAACCGTGGGTAGAACATTTTCCTGGCACACAGCTTACCCAGATTTGATGCTCAGTACCCCGTATAGTCCCCCAAGCCTGCCAGGAGTAATTTCTAAGCACAGAGCCAGGAGTAACCAGAGAGGTGGTAGGTATGGCCAACCCCCACAAAAAAAGACTAAACATAACTAATATTGAAACAATCTCAGTCCCATGACTTTCTATAGAAGGCCTATATTGAGGGAAACCTAGGAGGATAAACAGAACCCAAGTGGAGTAAACCAGAGGAAGTTGTATTTGGCAGGAAGAAAATGTAGTTGTCTTAGATTACAATATGGCTACTCCATTCTTCTACAATCTTCTATACCCTCAACAAGCGAAAGAGAGGGGAAATGAATGAATTCAAGAAATACATGAAGGAAGGGTAAAACATGTTAATAGCAAAAGGAAGCAAACAAGTCAACCTTCCTGAATCAGAGAGTGCAAAAGTGAAAAAGATGTTAAATATAGTCTACACCAATTATTCTGTACCAATTTAGAGGGGCATTCATTTTGCATGAATGGCAAAAATAATCAGAGTCCGGGCTAGAGAGATAGCATGGAGGTAAGGCATTTGCCTTGCATGCAGATTGCATTCAAACAATCCAGGCACTCCAGATGGTCTCCTGAGCCTGATGGGGATGATTTTTGAGCATAGAGTCAGGAATAGCCCCTGAGCGCTGCCAGGTGTGACCCAAAAACAAACAAACAAACAAAAAAAAAAACAAAAAAATCAGAGTCTCCTCCTTTGTGTATGTTCTCCTCTATCATCACCCATGCCCCCATACACACTGACTATCTCCAATTCTCTGAGGTTATACTGACCTTACTCAAAAGAAAGCAAATGTACAAGACTAAATTCTCTGAACACTCATTTAATCCTTCTGGATTGAACTTGTCTTTGCAAAGATGTGCTGGCTCAGTTTTTGGAGGGGCTGGAGGGTTGGCAGAGGCATCTGGACCCTGGGGCTTCTTCACCCGGATGAATATTACAGGATTTATATTGGTCAGAGCAACTCCTGGATTCCTATTGTCTTTCATCTGCTCAACCATCACTGGGATTCAGGAAGGGAATTTAAGTCATGTGAAGAAATCATCATTATGAAATTCATTTTAACTAGATATTTTGGGAGATTATATTCCTTACAACACGCCCTCAATAAATTACAAGGCTGCTAATACTTAACTAATACTTACCTTTACTTTTACCTGTGGACTTTGATGAGACTTTCTGAGCATTTTAAAGCCCATTTAATCCAAAGGGATCATGAATTATGAACATCTAGTCTTATTTACTACTTTGCTGTCACTTTCCTAATTATTTTTGGTTTCACGCTCTTCAATGTCTAGGATAATTATTGGATAATTCTCCCCCCCCCCTTCTTTCTGGTACATTTCAAGTTCAATTCGAGTGCACGCTATCCCTCTTCCCCTTGAAGGAATAACAAGAATGTTCATGTCTTGTTTTAACAAGTGGATGATGTGCCCTGACTTCAGAGTCAGAACTTCACACTATAAAAAGGAGACCATTATGTTTAACTTTTTGCCCTGTGAGAAAAGCAGGATATGTCAAGCCTCTACTTAAGTTTTTTCTTTTATCCTTATGAGTCCCTCTCATGAGCTAATTTCTTTCATAGACTATATAAGCCCCTTAAAGAGCAGTGCTGTTCCCTGACAAACACACTGGCATGCAGTTAATCATTAATTTTGCATGGTCCACATCTGCTGTCTGCTGGACTGTATATTGTTTGAGAGACTTCCTCCCATTAACAGAAATGCTGCTGTGTGAGGGTCAGTGTGGGTCTGTTATCTAACTTATTATCAACAGTCCAGACAGAGTCTTACTGCCTCCCTTTAACAAATCTGAGTTACAGAGTTCACAGAGCTTCAAACTGTATGAATGCAGTAGTATTTTTTTATGACAAAACAACAGCTGCAGAGGCAGACTCCACAACACGCCCTGGCTGAGTATGTGCAGATACTAAAAACAGGTGTACCTTGCCACTGAAACTGTTGTGCTTTACACCATAAAATAGTTTTTAAAAAAACATGGCATTCATGTCTTTACCAATGTCTATAGGACATTCGTAGTTGGAGACACACAAAGGAATTCAGATGCAGGGTCGGTTGAATGACCAAGACTTTTCAAAAGCAACGAAGGTAAGAATTTAAACTTTGAAAGAGATTTTTATTTTACAGATTCTTTTTATTTGTGAACCACCGTTAAAAAATTCCCAGAGCTGATCATGGGCATAAAAAAAAAATAACTCTTCATGGTAAAAAAAAAAAAGATGATATCATCTCCTCTTTCCGGTTATTGATCTAGGGTTGTCTGTCGCTTTATGCCACATGAGGAAAAGTTGAAATTAGGCTGCAGGAGAGGCAGATTTGAATGCGATCCTGTTCAAATAATGTCTTCCAGTCTCACTCAAGGGAGGTACCTGAAGACTGGAAAGAGTGAGCCTCCCTAGGCTCAGAGGAGCCACACCTCTGCACCCCCAGTGCCAAGAAGGCTTCATAGGGAGTGCCCAATGCATGTCAATGCTCTGTGGCTGTTTCGACTTGAAGGCAACTCGTACAAGTTTACCTCGGCAGTAACACTGCAGTCATACAGAAGGGGGAAAGGAACGCGTGTTGTTTCCAGACATAATTGAGATTGAACTCTGACCAATTCAGAAACAACCGTTACTTTCCTCAGCCAGAGAGAAGCCAGCTGGCCTCTGCCAGAAAGGAAGTATTGGCATCGTGGGGAACACAAAGCTCTCTGTATGCAGCTTGCAAGGAGAAACAGCGTTCTCAGGGGGGAGCTGGTCATTCATCTTTGTGTGTCCTTCTGGGAGTGGGAGTTTTATAAGGACATATACGTGAGTTCGATGTGGTCTCCAATACCAGATGTGATTTAGATATTGCTGATGTGGGAAACGGCTCTAAGATCACTTTCAACCTGCCGTGTTGATGTCCATCTGCTGCCTGTCCCTAAGCATTAACTTGCCCTAGAAGCACCTACTTCTTCTGCCCAGGGTTCAAGGTGAGGACACAGAGACAACCCCAAGGGATGTTACTCAGCTCCACCAGCATGACTAAGATGTGAAAGCTCTCTTAGAAAGCTGCCCTGCTCAGAAAGAGCCTAGATTTGAAGGCTGAGAATTCCCCACTTGTGTACATGTTAAGTAAAACTAATAATTTGGCTGCTACCCTTTATTATAGCAGTCTCACGTTCAGACTCTTGCAACTAATGTTCTGGGAATATGAGGTGACTCTTGTTGATTCACTTGGGTCTCGCTTGGGTTTCTATCTTCTGTGGAAAGACAGGTCTTTGATCTGGGTGAAATAAGAAATAATTAATGGAGCATTTTTATAGAAATAATACTCCAAGGATAAAGGCACCATTTTGAAACTGCAAATTCTTCATGGCATTGTTTTTTATTCCAAGGAGGATTATAAGAGTTTTACCCAAGGGTTGAAAGGGTGAGTTATTTTAGTATCATGAGTTGACTCTCTCCCCTCTTCAACTCCAATAACCAGAAAATGAATGGGAGTTTTACTATTGAACTTACGAAAAGGTTTTCATGCATTTACAAATATACATACAGGGTATAGGAACTGAATCAGTTTTATCTGCTAAAGCAGCGATACTGAGAGGGACTGGAAATGAGACATTAACTCTTCCTCCATTTGGTTTGGGAAGAGAGGCATTGTCATAAACAAGTCAACTTTTAAAAAACTAAGAGATCAAAAGTGTTGAGGAAGGGGATGTAACATAATAAAAAAAAGAGCATGGAGTTCTCTATCAGACCCATCTGCTTTCAACCCTGCTTCTGCCACTGGGAACCCTGGGCATATATCTAAATTTTCATTTCCTGTACTTTAAGTTACCTGTGTTGTCTAGACTCCAGAGAGTGGATACTTGAACGGTATTAACTGTTTTTGCCTAGAAGCAAGGATCTCAAAACCAGGAGGGTGAAGTAGCCAAGAACATATCTGGATCCCAAACAGATCAACACTAGTGATCAAAACTTGATAAACTGTAGTTAGTTTCCAGAACCCTAAAATATATCCAGACAGATGGAAACCAAGAGATCAAGATGCATGATCTTTTAAAACGATAGGGATCAAGCAAAAAAAAAAAAATCTTCAAACTAGAGGCCAGACTATTCCAGTGAGCAAACCTATTATAAACTTCCTTACTATAGGGCAAAGGGCAATTTGAAGTAAATGTGGGATGAGGCCATTGTAACTTCTGTAACCATTGAGATAAAAGGAGTTAGCATAGTAGATAAAGAACTAAGAGTATGAATGTTCTAAAGATATTGATATGTTGGCACTTCCTCTGGGTGATATTCACCAGTGATGACTTTGTATTTTTATCCTGTGACTGCTAGTTCAAATAGTTACAAACTTACTAGCTTAAACCAATACAAATTTATTACCAAATATGGTATGCAGAACACTCATTGAACTAAATCAAGGTATCAGCAGAGTTGGATCTTCTAGAAGCTTCAGAGAAAAATCTGCTTCCTGCCTCCAAGGCCTCCTTCATCTTCAAAGACATTAGCAGGATATCTTCAATCTCAGGTTCTTAGAGTCAGACGCTGCTGCTTTCCAGAAGGATCCATGTGATAATATTGGACTCACGTGGGTAGTTCAAAATAATCAACTAATCTAAAAATTTTCAAATTAAACACATCTTAAATTGTTTTTCCAATTTCAGTTTATTCTCCAATTTCAGACATTAAGAGATGGTATTGTCGAAGTTCATTATTTCACCTATTATAACATTATACACGACATACTTTCAAAATTCTCAAAGTCCTATTTCGTGCTTACACATTACCTCAGAACTGCATATTCAGTCAGAGGATTCCTAGTTTACGGTGCTACATGTAAGGAGCTTAGAATTTACCACTTCAAAATAACAATATTTAAAACACTGGACAAATTAAAAAATCAACTACTTTTTGTTTGAAGTGAGAAATAGGATACCAGGCAGAGTTGCTGCTTAACCTTAGAGGAAGACAAGCAATCAGAAACCATGTGTTTTTGTGAAGCAGAAACCCAAACACAAAAATCATGGCCAGGATAAATGTAGGAGAGAGGAATTCCAGATCCTCTTCATGAATTATTGGAGATTCTATGTGAACAAATCAAAGAAAAAAAAACTCTAAGGAGATCCAATCAATCTAAGGTAAGGAAGCAGAGAGGTGCCACAATTAGGATGACATTTCCACCAGCAATTCCAGCAGTAAAGGTTAAAGGAAAATATCCCCTCAGTTTCCCAGCTGGGCAAAAGGAAGAGAGTCCCTTTTCTGCAGTATATCAGAATATTTTGTCCTCATTAGCAAGACCTATCCTCAGGGGAATCTTATTTAAATGGAGTCTAACCTGCTGAACTATGAACAGATTCTGACTGAAATGAGAGAAGACAAGTCCATCTTAGCCATGCTGTCTGTGTAGGGAAGGGGAAAAAAATGTCAGAAACACTTCACATACCACACCTAAGATGGAGACTGAATCATAAGACCATGGAGCACTGAGCCTTCTACCTCACCCTCACATATTAATAAAGGCCTATTTAAAACAATTTCTTTTACAAAATACATCCTGTCCAGCTAGCATGAGAAAAAATGACAAGGCCAGTTAAAAGGCAAAAGCTGCAAAGGAAGAGGCGAAGGGAACATCAGGACCAGATGTGAAAGGGAAATGTGAACTATCAGACTAGAAATTTTAAATAATAATGGAACTGTGCTAAGGAATTTGAAGGAGAAAATATTAAATATGTATAATAGTAAGCAAGGGAACTAAAAGGATAAAAGTCTTCAGAAAGAATAGAAAAGAAATGTTAAAAATGATAAGCACAGTCAAAGGAAGAATTTTTGAGATGTGTGATATTTCAACAGAATTCTCAAAAACCAAAGAGTAAAGATAACAAAGACTAAAAATGCAGAACAGAATGTCATAGGACTGTAAAACAAACGTTACAACATACATAGAAAGGGAAAAACAGATGGGGAAGAGGGCAAACAAGGAACAGAGATAGAGTTGAAACATTCAGAATTTTCCCAAATTAATGTCAGACACCAAACCACAGATCCAGAAACCTCAGAACACCAAGCAGGATAAACAAAAATCCTGCCCCAAAGCATTTAACATTTCAAAATCTAAAATAAAGAAATAAAATAAATCCTTAAAAGTATTAGAAATTTATAAAAAGCAATTTCCTTTGATCCAGCAATTTCTGGATTAAAAAAGTCATGGTTGACCATTCCCAAGATGAGGTGTGTCCATTGTACTCAGGGTGCATGGTCCCATGTACTTTCCCCAAATTCAAGAGAATTGAAGAATTAATTTGAAGCTATTAAGAAACTAATTTTCTGTTTTCCTATGCATTGGGCATATGCTTACATTCAGTACCATCCAAGCACTTGCAGGGTAACACTGTTGGGGTCTCTGTACTATAAGACCTGAGCAGTGCCACATTACTAGGCTTAAGCATTGAACCATTTGACCTTGTTGGCTAAATATTATAGTAAATGGCCCCAGATTCTTTGCTATATTTTAAAGGGTTCTCAACATTGTCAGAATGATACAAAAATAAAAGGGAGGCAAGAGTGAAAAATAAGATTTTTTTCATTTTTGTAAGGAACAAGACCAACAAATAAAACAACAATCCATATGGTAGGTGATAATCAAAATCCATCAATAGTTGCATGTCTATCAATGGTCAAAATTCATCAAGAACAAAGATTGCAAGAATGTATCCCAACACAAGCTACAGTTACCTAATATATAATAAATCCATTTTAAGCATGAAACACAGAAAAATTAAAAGTAATTAAGTATAGAAATTATGCTGTTCTAACTCTAATCTGATTTAGCTATTCAATAATGTATTTTTTACCTCTACTTATAAACTATTGAGAATGAAGAAACTCTTAATGCCTATAGCATGGGCCAACCTCTACATGGAAAGAAAGAAAATTGAAATAAAAGGATAGAAACTATATTAATTTATATAACATTCTTAAAAGATCAAATAAATGTAAGCTGAGTAGTAATTGTCAGGATAGAGGGTCAAGGGGTGAGTTAGAGAAAAATAAATACATATAGGGGAAAACTTCTGGATAGTTGGATATTTTCACTACCAATGATAATGGGTTCTACATGTGTGTATGTATATATTAAAACTTAAAAATTATAGACAATTTAGGTATAAGCAATCTACTTAAGTTGATAAATAAAATCATCAAAATTATATCATTATTAATGAAAAAACCATATATTTAAGACTGTATCTTTTTACATATGCTAAGACATTTTTAAAATGATATGATGCTGTAATAATTGACACTTTTCCAAGAACTCAGTATCATTGAAGCTGCTAAAATTATAATTCAAATTTGTTCTTTTGCTATTCATTTCATGGGAGTGGGAATACTGCTTTGCTTCAGAGAGAAAAAGTTCTACTAAAAAAATAAAGGACTGAAAGTTCGAGTAGGAAAATTCCTAGAAAATTATGGTTTGGCAATTTTTTATTTTGGTTTTTGGGCCACACCCAGTGACACTCAGGGTTACTCCCTGGCTATGTGCTCAGAAATTGCTCCTGGCTTCAGAAACCATATGGGACTCCAGGGGATTGAACTGATGTCCATCCTAGGTTAGCAAATGCAAGACAAACACCCTACCTCCTGCACCACTGCTTTGACCCCATGGTTTGGCAAATATTCCAAAGTAAATCTTATATATTCCCCCCAAGGAAACAGCAAAAAGCTAATTATAAAAAAACCATAAAACTTCCCATTGTAAAAAAAAAATCAATCATTCTAGCTAGTCTATGTCCTTTAAAACATCAGAAAATTCTGTAAGGAAAAGTTAGGGAGTCATTTTCCAACATAAACGACTAGAAAACTAAAGTGATTCTTCAAATTAAAGCTGCAACTGTCCCCATGGGGTTGTCTGTTTTCATCTCAATTTTGCAAGAATTGAAATTGTAATACATACTTTGGTACAAGAAAATATGGCCTGATTCTCCAAGAGCAAGAAGTTTCAGAAATTATATACAGTGACTGAATAGTCAAAAGATGAGGTCCCGAGTAGCAAATAGAATATGCTAACTCACTAAATACCACAATAGATAGATCATATCTATTTCAGTAGAATCTGATTAGAGAAAATTTGTTTATTATTGAGGCAACAATTCTCATGGAAATATGAAATTATAATATTCCATGTGATTTTAGAAAATGAGAAATTAGTGCTTAAAATGAGCATAGTTAATAATTAACTTAGGATACTTCCCAAAAAGGAAATTTAAAATTATTTCAGAAGAACATACCTTCAAATATATATTATCATAGATAAAATGTTATTTATGATTAAGTCACAATTCAGAATTAGAGATTACATGAAATATATACAGGTGAATAAGATACAATAACTATCACTGCTACTAATATATTTATTCTCATGAAATTCAATTGAAATTGCTCTGGTATAAACTATGTGATGAGTATGTTGAATTTGATAAAGAAATGATAGAAAAACTCAGAAGCTTTTTTTTTTTTTTTGGTTTTTGGGTCACACCCAGCAGTGCTTAGGGGTTACTCCTGACTCCATGCTCAGAAATCGCTCCTGGCAGGCACGGGGGACCATATGGGGCACTGGGATTTGAACCGATGACCTTTTGCATGAAAGGTAAACGCCTTACCTCCATGCTATCTCCCGGGCCCCAAAATTTTTAAAGAACATTATTAATAATGGCCAGAGAAATAATGCAATGGATTAGGAGCCTTCCTGTCTAAAAAAATTAAGAAGATACAGCTTTAGTAATGACCCTTTTTCTGCATTAAAGGAGAAGTAGATAGAATGTTGCACTGGTGAAGAGGGGTGTTGTTTACATGACTGAAACCCAACTACAATCATGTTTGCAATCAAGGTGTTTAAATAAAGATATTAATAAAAAAAAGAAAACATGAATGAGACAGAAACAGCATGAGAAAATCCAAGCTATGTACAAAGTTACTTTCCATAAGAAAACAGAGATGTAGAGATATATCAAAAGAGATACAAAATTTTTAGAATTAAGAAACTGCAATGCGAGGGCATAACAGGAGGAGCTTGGTGCAGTTCAGTCTGGTGGAACCAGTGAGTTTATTCTTAACACATTCAACAAATCAATAAAATGATCACCAAAGTGTTTTATGAGAGAAAAGGCTGCTGCCTTGCTCTCTGCCTGTTTTCCTGCTTTGCTCTGAAGCCACACACATTTTCTAGCCTATGTACCCCATCACAACATGTAGTAAAAACCACACTACAAGTGTGGCAATGGGGAAACAATGTAAGGCAACACCATGCATATAATATGAAGATGGTAGCTCTGTTGACCTGAAAAGTACCAACCACCTCGTTAGCCCCTCAGATAAGGAGTTTAGAGTAGAAATATGGAGGATATTCAGAGAATTCAAAGAAAGCATAGATCTAGCTGAACAGACCACAAAGATAGAAATCAGAAAACCCCAAACTGAAATAATAGGACTGAAAACCAGTAAATGAAATGAAAACCTCAATAGAAAGCCACGCCAACAGAGTAAGAGCAGCTGAGCACAGAGACAGTGAGTGGGCTGGAAGATGAGATGCAGAACACTTCATACAGCAGAAGAAACTGGAAAGGAACCTTAAAGCAAATGATCAGACAATGGAAAACATCCTGAGATAATGTGAACAGATGAAAACAGAAGACTTTTGATAAACTCAGTAGAAACAACATAAGAATTATTGGAGTCCCAGAGACCCAGGAAGAATCAATAGTCAAGGACATCATTAGAGAAAAACTCCCAGAGCTAAAGACTGCATGCAGCCAAATCCTACATGCCCAAAGAATATCAGCTAAAAGAGACCCCCAAAAAGCACCCCAAGACACATCCTAGTCACAATGATGAATCCCACAGATAGGGATAGAATACTGAAAGCTGCAAGATCAAAATGGGAAATTACATTCCAATGAACTTCTTTAAGATTTACAGCAGACCTGTCACAAGAAACCTTCCAGGCCAGAAGGCAGTGGTTGTATATAGTGACAAAACAAATCAAATGGATTCTTCACCTAGAATACTGTACTCAGCCAGACTTTCAGATTTATAGGAAGTATACATAGCTTCATGGATAAACAGCAGCTCAGAATCTTTATAGACACAAAATCAGCCTTAAAATATAAACTGAAAGGTCTAATTTAAGACAAGACAGGCCTAAACACAACAAAACTTCCACACAAAGATGGCTTTAAATCCCATGACAGTTATCTCTCTCAATGTCAATGGAACAAATGCCCCAGTTAAGAGACACAGAGTGGCAAAATGGATCAAAAAGCTGAATCCAACATTCTCCTGCCTACAAGAAACACATCTGAATAGTCAAAACAAACACAGACTCAAAGTCAAAGTTGCAAGCACACAACAGGAAGGAAAAAAGGTGTCTACATAAATAGCTTAATGACACAGATTATAAAATTAGAAAATGATCAATAAAATGAACCCAAAATAAGTAGGCAGAAGAAAAGAACAAAGTGTAGAGCAGAAATTTTGAAGTGGAAACCCAAAAAACTATCTGAACAATCAAAGAAAACAAAAGTTGGTTCTTTGAAAAAATAAACAAGATTGATAAACCACTACTAAAACTCACAAAGAAAGGGAGAGAGATAAACTTAATAAATTGAATTAGAAATGAAAAGAGGGAGATTATTACAAATAATACAGTGACCCAAAGGGTAATCAAAGACTACTTTGATAAACTCAATGCCATGAAACATGGAGGAAATGGAGAAAAAAAGAAAAGATAAATAAAAGACAGTAAATAAAAGACATTGTGATAATGCCCAGAGACAATATAGATGATGGTTGGAAGGACTGACTCATGATATGAAGCTCACCACAAAGAGTGGTAAATGCAATTGGAGAAATGACAACACTAAGAACTACCATCACAGTGTTGATGAGTGAGTGAATTAGAATGCCTGTCTCAAATACATGCAGGGGTTGGGGGAAGATGGAAAAGGGGACATTGGTGGTAGGAATTTGCACTGATGAAGGGCAGTGTTCTTTTATGACTGAGGCCCAACTGCAAACATGTTTGTAATCATGGTGCTTAAATAAAGATAAAAAATTTAGAATTCATAAAAGACATGAATCATCAAACTCCAAAATTCAGTTAATCCTCAAATGGATACATATAAACATGCCTATCCTCAGGCATAATATTACAGTGAGATTATTAAAGAGCAGATATAAAGGTACTTAAGAAGTCCAGAAAAAGAGGTTACTCAGAAGCAGCAATTAAAATGCAAGAAAGACAAAAGAATAATTCCCTTTAGATTCTAAGGCAGAATAAGTCATAAAAATAGAATTCATAGTGTCTACTGTGGTTTTCAATATCGTTACTGAAGAGCTACCATGCATATCACTTTCCCTCCTTTCAGCACCCAGATCTTATCTGCAGTGATCATTTCTAACTTTGCTTGTCATAGAGGTCCCTTTGCTGCCCTAACTGCAAGCTTCAAAAAATGAAGAGAGAGAGGGAGAGAGAGAGAGAGAGAGAGAGAGAGAGAAGAAAAATAGAAAAATGTCTGCCACAGAGGTAGCAGAAGTAGACAGAGGAAGGGGAGGGCAGGAGGGAAACTAGAGACATAAGTGGTATAAAATGTGCACTGGTGAAAGGTGTTTGTACATTGTATGACTGAAACTCAATAAAAAGGTCTATTAAATATAAAATATAGAATTCAATAGTGCTCTAGAAAGTTGAAATGTTTGAAATACAAACAATTTAGCTGACAGAATGTCTGTAATTTTAAATAATACAATTGTTATTAAGAAGCCTGAGTGATAACACAGTGGTAAGGTGTTTGCCTTGCACACGGCTGAGCAGGAGCAGACTTGGGTTCAATCCCTGGCATCCCAAATAATCGCCTGAGCCTGATGGAGAGACTTCTGAGCACAGAGTCAGGAGTAACTCCTGAGCACTGCCAGGTGTCGCCCAAAACAAACAAAACAAAAACCCAATAACAACCACAACAAAAATCCAGGTATCTTCTTACTACTATAGAATAAACAGTTCATTATTTCCCAATATGAATTATTAAACCAACTTCTAAGTGTGAAATTGTCAATGATTAACTGATATAAGAAGTCAACCTGCCAGGATTACTATGGTGAAATAAGTACATTTATTATTTTTATTAATTAATATCTAGACTCTTAAAAATATTGTGGTGGTATTTATATATTGACTAAATTATAAACTATAAAATACATGAACACATCACACTTATTTCTGAACTTAATTTGCAAAGCACAATAATTACAGTGTAACTTTCTTGAAATCTAAAGCTATTCACCATAATTACAGTTAAAAAAAACCCAAGCAGGGAAGGTTCGATTCAAGATAACAGGCCACATACATCCATAAGTTAACTATTTTCCCCAAATCCCAGTGAAATGTCAGTAAAGATGTGTAAATGGAATAAACTCCCAACAGTGTGGAGAGAGGGAGGGAATCTCATCAGCATACCAGAGACATGACAAATTACTAGAAGAGAGAAAACATATGGACATCTTATTTCCAGATAGCCAGAGTGAAGGATGTTAGAGACCAGAGCTGTCTGTCCAGGAAAAGTCCAAGCAAATGTGCAAACTGTTCCTCCTAATTGCACTTGCAGTTGTAGCAGGTTTTGAAAGCAAGAATGGGAGACAAGACAATAATCAAAGTATTGACAAAAGGAAGAGATCCCCACATCCCCTTTGCATAAAGAGAAATATGGAAGTGGGAGTGCTTTCACAGTGCAACAGCACAGATGATTTTACTAAAGAAATGTTGTCATCTCCCAAGAGATGACTAGCTTTGGATTCATCTCCATAGGTAAAGTTGCTCTGCATTTTAATATCGAAAGCAGAAAGAGCTCTGTGGATTGTTGATTTCTCCTCCACATAAGTCAATCCTGCCAAGAGTCAGATCCTCAGAAGTTTTGAAGTCTATACATGTGTATCGTGAATTTGAAACTGACTTGTACTAATATGGTAATAGTATGTACTATTGAAGAGGCTCCAAAAGACAAAAATAAAGTTAAAATAAGAGAGCCATGGTACGCAATTAACTCAAAACTGATTTTAGTCATCTAATGAAGTAGAGGACAATACATTTGACATTGATTTAGTTCTCCCTTAAATGGTTCGGTTTTGTAACAAGTAATTCCATTTTGTTCTACATTGGCCTATCAATACAAATATTTGTTTATTTTGCTTTGGGGGTGGTGGTTGGGTTCACACCCAACGGCACTCAGGAGTTACTCTGGGTCTGCACTCAGAAATCGATCCTGGCAGGCTCATGGGACCATATAGGATGCTAGGGATATGAGCTATGAATAGAGAACTTAGTGATGTATCTAAATTTGTTTGTGCCTGGGAAATACATGTACAGTTATAAAAATGCACGATTGATAGTTCAATTGAATTTCTTTGCTTTACTTTCTCATATATACTCCATATATTTTATGAATTATACTTATTTAATGTCTTTTGTCTAAGCTAACGCTATTCACCTTTTCAATCCTTGTATATATTAACACCAATGCTCATACTTGGCCATCACAGAGAGTTCTGGCATCCTACAACATAATCCACTGATAAAATTCTACACACGACCATATCAAATATTAAGCAGCAGTAACTTTTTCTTTTTTTTTCTTTTATTTTTAATTATGAAAACAAAGATGCAAAGAAAGAGGACAAGGTAAAGTTACAGTGGAAGGACAATCACCCATAAACAGAATTTACATAAGTCCCCTTGCTGATATCTTAACATTGAACTTTCAGCCAAAGAATATTAAGAAAAATAAAACAGAACCCATGTATAATTACTTTGTCCCTCAAGTCCCCAGATTGTGATACATATTTCCTAGCAGTACATCAAGCATTCTAAAGCCATAAAACTTATGTAACTCCTTAAATATTGAAGACATAGTACTTTTTTACATTTCCATGCATATGTGTATTAGTTTAAGTTAGCCTCAAAAGTGGGTGTTCCTTTTTAAGGATAAGAGTCAAAGGAGCACAGTAAAAACGGCGTTAGAGTGGCAATAATTGCATCGGCCCACCAAAATATGGGGGACACGGAAAGGAAAATCCTCGGCCTAAATATAAGGGGACCAAACCCCTGAAGTTTCCTGGCATAAGACCAGCTCTAGGCTCCAGGCAAACTAGATTGCCCAATCTAAGTTGTTGTCTGTAGTGCCAACACAATTTTATTTTCCACGCTGTCACTGTTGTTGGTATCATGTTTCTGTATTAAAGATCCTGGAATCTGCATATCCTATATTGCACTTAGGATGGTGCAGAGTGTCCTTTCCTTTCACCTTACAATTAAAGGGCAATGAACAAAGCCCTGTCCAGTATGCAGGTCGTTGATGTTCTTAAGTCTTCTCAGCGTTAAGGGAAGTCTCTTGTGAGTAGATCGATGTCAGCGTGGCGGTAGGGTCTTCCCTGGTAGAAGATTGCTTACAGGTGTTGTTGTAAAAAACCTTGCATGTTTCATAGATAGCTTCCCTGGTTCAGGGGTGGATGGAGAATGCCCATTTTACAGAGGCCTGTGCCAGGTCATTATGCCAATGTTCAGGGTGTAAGGTCCCATTGCACTACAAGATTTGTGTGTTCTAATCTCTATTAGATAAGAATTTATTTGTGTGTAGGTATTTCCCATTTTGATGTGCCTATGAAAACAAGGAACAATGCCACATGGCTTTATAGGCCCATATGGGGGATGTATAAAACTCCCCCATGACATGGTTAAACATAAGAATTAAACTGAGGGACTCTTTCACTGAATAATTCTTATTGAAAAGTTTACAAAGAGAAGAATAGATAAAAAGTGGGGAAAATCTTCACTATTCAAGAAAATATTTAGTAAGAGTTAGCTGTCAAAGAAAATAGATGTAAAATATTCAAAGCCATACGTGTACATTTTATGTCTTTTGAAATAGTTGGGGGTTGTTAAATCCAGGGCACCACCTTGGTGTGCAATGAGGAATGTGCAGTACAGAAGTTGAAATGGGTAAATGGGGGGTACTGAGTTGGGGTGATAGAGTTAATAAGTGAAAATGAGCTTTACAAAAAAGGGCAAAATGCCAGATGGACATTCTACATACACAAAACATAGCTTAAAAATGGGATATATTATTAATATGCCCCGTGCAGTTTTGAACATGTAGACTTGTAAGTTCTTGCCAGAGACTGCCTTAGTAAAAGTGAGTAGCTCATCTGGAGATCTGGAGCAAGGCGGCAGTAGGGTGCTGGGGTCGCCCACGGCCCGCACCCACCCTCTAGGCCTGGTTAAGTAGGCCTCCTCCGGTATGGCAGAGGCCTTCCAAACCCCATGCTGCTGAAACTTCCAGCTCCCAGAAAGGATAGAGATCTGTCATGTTGCTGGAGGCTGGAAGTTCAGCGTCCCCACGCAGACCCATCCTAAGGAGCCGGGTGGGGAATGGGGAAAAGCCCAGGGTACCTTCGAGCCCCACCAAGGGTCCCACCTCGGTGGCTTGCCCAGGCCTGTGGCCCAGGGAACCCGTGGAGATCTGGAGCAAGGCGACAGTGGGGTGCTGGAGCCGCCCACCAGCGGTAACTTTTTCCAGAGCCAGTATACTACATCCAATTTTTTTCCTCAGACCAATATATAAAAGCCTCTGATCTGTAAGAAAGCTCAAAGTGAGGAAAATTTTTATCTTTTTTTTTTCAGTTATATCAGATCTGTTTATATTGCCAGCATCTGTAAATGCACACTAAATAAATATACTTAGTGGATGTTAGTTTTAATGTAATTCATATTTTTCAATTATTTAGAAGGATTAACTCAAGATAAAAGATAGATGTGGTACTTTATTTATCAATGGCACTAGATATAATCATCTATATTAGAGAGCATACATGAAGCAATCAGATACAGGTACAAACTCCATCTCAACCATGTTCTAACTATATAATGGATGAAAGAATATTTATTCTGCCTCAAGCTGAAATTTATTCAATGTGAAAGTTCTTGGATTACTGATGGTTGAATGCACTGTAAGTATAGCATGCTAACACAGTAAATGGCACACAATTATTAGTGTGTAGTCATCTTCATCATTATTATAATCATCCTCATTATAGCCATCTGATAATATAGTACAATTAATAAATGGAAGACAAATGTACGGTAAAGAATAGAAGTGGGCTTTCAGTTGGGGAATTTAATGTATACACATACAAATTGTAAATGAAGTACATCTGAAACTTCTATAATGATATCATATAATATTACAAATATAAAAAATAAAAAATATATGAATCCTTTGGAAGTCTTTGCACTTACTTATATATTTAACCCAGTCAGTCAAAATATATTTGAACTGAATGAATGAGACACCAAAGTACTTTCAATCTGTACTTTAAAAAATAGGATGTTAATAAAACTATTCACTGCCTTGATTGTGGCTACATGCTTGCATTTGTCAAATATTACAGAGCTACACAATCAAAAGTGTGAGTTTCACAGCATGTAAGGGA
Organism: Crocidura indochinensis; assembly: GCA_004027635.1. NCBI lineage: Eukaryota > Metazoa > Chordata > Mammalia > Eulipotyphla > Soricidae > Crocidura > Crocidura indochinensis. Next base: position 36,678 of record PVKC010000872.1, on the reverse strand, counting down.
TGTCTTATTTCAAAATAATAAATGGGAGCGTTACTGCAGATGTGTGGAACTAATCATAGTAGTCAGAATTAATTACTTGTTTACCCACCAATCAGGAGCAAAAACCACAAGAGAAAATCCAGTGAAATCAGAGTTAAAGAATTTCCCCTTCAATGAATTGGAGATCCGAAAAGGCTTTGGTTGGCTGATTCCAGGTAAACCATACACTGGAATTAAGTCTTAGGTTGGTTCTTTTGTCTCTTGTGTCTATGAAGAAAAAGGTAAGAATTATAAGCCTCAAGCCAAAAATATAAAATAATTATATAAAATTTAATAATATATAGCTTTGTAAAATAGTGCTTCAGAAGCAAATGTAAATTAATTTAAACATAGGTTGTTTTTAGATGTCATAGCAATCAAACATTTCCTTAATATTTTGCTAATGTACCAGATTCACATTTTTACATGTCCTTTGATTTTTAATGACCCATAGTAAAGACATTTTAACTTAACTCTTCTAAACATCAATAATATTTTAAGTTAAGAAAATTCACACATATATGTGAATGAGAGCAGAAAATAATCTTTTTAAGAACTATGAATAAGTGACACAATTTCTTTAAAGGCAAAAGTAGATATAGCTTCTAATGGGACACCATACAATGCGATCAAAAGAAGTCAAAAAGCCAGACTTTTACTTTTAAGAGATTATAGCTCTCCATTTAATTCATTTATTATTAATTTTATTCTAAAGTTTTGACAAGGTTGATGGGTTTCCATATAGAGAAAGGCAAAATAAACACTGAAATTATTTGCTGAAGACTAATAACCAAACTTTTCAAGATAACTTTTCAATAGTCTATATTTTACAAAGAAAACCAACAATTGGTATTTTCTAATCCCCATTTAAGGAATCAAGCCAAGATTACTCAGAGATTTAGCTAGCCATGCTAAATAAATACAGCAGGGCCAGGACCCACTTGAACTGAATTTGAACAGCTGTCTGTAGTGTCTAGACCATAAATGATACTGTATTTCAAAAACAAAATGCTAAATGCTTAAGTATGTCCAATAGCCTAAGATGGAAGCACAAATTGAACTTATTTCTTCTAACTTGTTGAAGTTTCCCAGATACTTCTAAACACCTATTTTAAGGAAATATTTTATATTATTAAATAGTGAAAAGATTCAAATCAAGGAATACGGTTACTATGACATGGGCTTGAATGTATGTGAGGGTAACTGGCAGGATTTTATTTATTATGGAAATGTAATTTAATAAAAGTTTGATGGCAAGTGAGCCAGGTGATAGTTCTAATTGTGGAAGATACTGATTTTATTTTCTGTTCTGAAGATAATTTGTAAATATCAGAACAAGTATAATTATTACATTTCACACTACAGACGTTAATACAAAGTGGGGCAGTTTATAGATTTTCTATTCTTTATGATGAAAAACTACTTTGGAAATTGATTAGCTTCACTGCTTGTGACAAAGAATTCCAAGGCATGCCAGCATATAATATAAATGGTGATTTGAAATAGTTTCAAAGTGACATGACACACACATATAAATGTAGGAATATCATCCTCACAGACCCTATGAATTTTGTTCTATGAAGAAAATAAAGAGACAGCAGTTGACTGTTGAAAACATTTCTGAGCTTCACCAATTCAAAAGGGCCATAGCAGGTTTATTCAATGTTCAGGGACATCAATAAATAGAATTAAAAATTTGGAACTTAAAGGTTTTGGGAAAAAATTACCTTATATATTTTTTTTCCTGGCTGGGCTTTTACATTTTTTTATTTCAATGCATTTCCCATACCAGGGAGATCAATATACCAGGTGAAATAAATTTTTGCTTAAAAGCTGTTGGCTGGTCCATTACAGGGTGGGGGTGGGGGGTAAAGAATAAGAGAGAAGAATGACAAAATAACAATTTTCAGATATGAGAATGGTTATTATTGTTTAAATTATAGCCATCTGTTCTCTGCTTATACCCAATATGAACAGAGACAGAAAGCAAAATCTATCATGAAAGATTAGGATTCATCTAAAGGTAACTAACTCGCTCTGGTTTGCTTAAAATTTTCCCAGTTTTAGCAATGAAAGCTTCATCTGAGGAAAGACGTAACTCCTGGATAAATGAAGTTAAGGCGTCACATTTGACACTACAGATGTTGAAAATGGAACAGATTATTCTCTGAGAGAAGTTAAATGATTGCAAAAATAAATGAAATAGGAGAAACCTAAGAGTCCTTTCATGGGACTGTCCTTTTATAGGATTCTAACAGTATCAACACCATTACAGTGATAATTTATTAGGAACAGTAGTGACTGTGATAAAAGTACTAATCTTATACCTGCCAAAGCAAGTTTATATTGACATTTGCTCACTGAAACATCATTAAAGCACATCAACAAAGTTATAAGGAAATATATGTGAACCACAAATATGAGGTATGACAATTACTTGTTGATGTAGAACAAGTCAGTCTCTGCTCTGTCATGCTTGAGGTCGGTCAAGCTAAATAAAACATGGCTGAGTTGTTAAAGCAGGGATAGGAATCATGCAGGTCTGGGTATGAGGGCTTATTACTGATGAAATGGCCTTGGAATAACTACAAAACTCCAAGCATCTGTTTCCTCATCTATAAAATGGAGATAATGCTATTATCTGCTCATAATAAGTTTATAAGGCTGTTTCTTTTAGTGAGCCTTCCTGCAAAGTGATGGCATAATGGAAAGCAGGTCTATGAAAAGAGAACATAATTGGGTTCAGGAATTGAGGCCTCTGGTTACAAAAGCTGATATTTTAAATATTTTCTATGTGTGTGTGTGTCAGAAAATGTCTCCATATTCATGCATTACATGTTAAATATAACAGCCCTAGGGAATTATTATATTATCATTTTAGAAATTAGGAAAGCTTTCTGCCACAGATCACACAGATGGAAAGCAGCAGCATTCAAAGCCAAACCTCAACAATGCAACCCCAGAGCCTAAAACAAAATTATACTGTCTGTTTTAGTTTCTGATAACAAGGGATTGGGGAGAAGGCACAAAAGGCTTTTGTGTTTTCTGCATGTGGGGACCCTGGATTTTATTCCTGATACCACATAGTTACCCAGCACTGCCAGGAGTAACTCCTAGCTGGGTGTGATCTCAAAACTAAAAATAACATTCTCATCCCACCTGGAATACCAAAACAAACAAACAAAAAATAAACCTAAACTAAAAATTACAATAATAAAAAAAGTATGACTTTTCTCACTAAAATGTTGTTTTAGTAATAGTGAGTTCAAGTTTAATACCAAAAATACCTAAAATGTACTTTTATGATTGTAAGGATAAATATAAGACTATCAGACATATTTGAAGTATTAATATTTACCAGATCTAATTCAGTTTTTATTTAATCAAAAACATTTCTTTTATCCCTGTGTGATATGAAAATAACTATTTACTAATAAGATAATTTGTAATAAAGCTCTTTTTAAAAAATTCAGTTCAGTTAGCTCAAACTATGAGATGCTGAAGATAACTTTAGAAATTTAAAAGATTTTTATTACATGAATATATATGGATTTTTAATAAGAAAGCTTGTTAAACAAAATTTCCCCAAATAACAATCATCTAAAAAATATAAAATAATAACACTATTTGGAAACACCGAAAACTGATGAAAAAGTGTACAGATGTGATGAGAGTAGGTAAAAAAATAAAAATGGGGCCACAATGATAATACAGTGAGGAGGGCATTTGCCTTGCATGCTACCAACCTGAGTTCGACTCTTGGTATCCTGTATGATCCTAGAGCCTTTCAGAAATAATTTCTTAGTGCAGATCTAAGATTAACCTCTAAGTGCTGGCAGGTGTTGGAAAGAAGAAAAAGAGAAGAGGGAAACAAAAAGAAAAGAAAAGGAAAAAGAAAAGGAGAGAAAGAAGGAAGGAAGAAGGAAGAAATACAGACTAAAAAAGAAAACATAGAAAGTAAAAACTACACCTACATGACTTCATTTGGCTCTTCTCTTCACTTAGCATGTAACTGAAGTAGAAAACCAAAATGTTATTAATTAACTTGATAAGTCAACATTTGTAAGTTTTTAGAGGATGGGAAGAGTGGAGAATGTCAAAGAATTAACAGAAATAAAAATAATAAAATCTTTATGGATTTGTTAGTGGATTTTGAGGAAGTCAGTAATTACATCTAGAATTATTACATAAATTCCTTTATAAAATAAAGAAAACTTCTTTTTTAATGGCAACCTGTCTTAGATAAAAATTTGACAGCAATATTACAAGAAAACTATAGACCAATATTATCAGAAATAGTGATAGAGAAAGCTTAACAAAATATTGGCAAATGAACTCTGCAACTCCATAAAATAAGTAACACATCATGACCAAGAAGTATTTTTAAGTTATAGTAATATAGATAAACAATTGCTTTGGCATAAGGTCACTGAAACACAAAAATTTACACAGCGATATAATCAGTTGCTTTCCAGTTAGTTGTTAAGTTGCTATAAAAAAAGGGTGAATTCCATATCAGCAAGGGGACTTATGTGAATTCTGTTTATGGGTGATCGTCCTCCCACTGTAACTTTACCTTGTCCTCTTTCTTTGCATCTTTGTTCTCATAATTAAAAATAAAAAAATTTTTAAAAAAGGGTAATTTTTTCAAGTGAATAGCTATTTAAGAAAAAAATCATTTTAACCATCACTTTACAACCAAAATTAATTTAGATATATTTTTTAATTATAAAGTGTCTAAAAGTGGGGCCAGAATGATAGCACAGTGGGAGGGCATTTGCCTTGCATGCAGCTGATCCAAGATTGATGGTGGTTTGAATCCTGGAGTCCCAATATGGTCGGTCCCCAAGCCAGGAGTGATTTCTGAGCTGATAGCCAGAACTAACCCCTGAGCATCACCACTCAAACAAAGAATTAGGTCTCATGATTTCATTGTTATTGACTCCATGGCTTGAATGTTTATGCCTGTCTTCTTAACACCACCCAATGCACCCGAGTACCCTTGACTCCTTCCCCCATATATTCACATATGTCTTTCTCCTCCTCCACTAACTTTCTTTTATTCTCCTCCCTATACTCTGGATCCAAGACTGTTTTAGACAACCAACATCTAAATCATTGCATTATAAAGACATTTCTCTTGTTTGCAGGGTTTCTTTAAATTTGATTTTATTGCAGCAATTGTGATCTACAGAGTCCTTCATAGTTGAATTTCAGATATACCTTGAGTCAGGACCGTTCCCATCACCAGTCAACCTTCCACTATCAATGAACCCAGAATGCATCCTATATCATCACTCTTTGCCACCTGGTCTTCCAGTATACCAGGCCCATTTAAGTTTAAATTTTTTTAAGTTTAGGTCTCTTGATTCTATTGTCGTTACTTTGACTTGGATATTTAGTTCTGTCCTTATGTTTTTTCTTCACCAATGTATCTGAGAACACTTGGCCCTTGGCCAGCAGCCTTTCTTTGTTCCTTTTTCAGTTTTATAGAAAAATGTAGAAATATGTGTTCAAACAAAGTAATCTGTGTTTCAAGGTTGAAAAAAGAAGTAGCCCCTATTTAAAATATAAAAATAAAAAATAATAAATAAAAGGGGTGTGTGTGGCAAGGTTTTTTTGTTTTTGTTTTTTGTATTTTGTTTGTTTCTTTTGCATAGGCACAGAAAAAGATAGGGAAAATCGAAAAGAAAAACCTTTGGTCTAAAAACAGGAAGACTCAACCCATGAAGCATCCTGCCATACCATAAGACCAACTACAGGCTCTGGGCATATTAAGTTGTCTAACCCTAAAAGTCTTTCTTTGTGTTCCCCATAAAAGTTCTTCTCAATCACAGTTGTCGCAATTAGGTTTCTGAAGTTAGAGATCCTGGTTTTTGTACAGACTTATGTCAAAGTCAGGGTGATATGGAGAGTCTTATGAAGAGATTTTTAAGCATATCTAGACCCAAAATCAGTTGTTACTTTTATACTTGCAAAAAAATATTTTCTCCGTATAGATATTGTGTCCTTTTTAATAAGGTCCTTAGATTAAACAGATGTTCTTAATTTCAGCAGAGGTTAATTATTTATCTTTTCCTCTATATAGTTTTTCCTTTCAGTCTTAAGAAATATTATCTTATTGTGAGATCATTAAACTACACTCCTGCATTCTAAATTTTAGCTTTGTTTTTTACATTAATCTATTTTAGACATCTGGAATATAGTTTGTTGCATACTATAGAGTACATTTTCCCCATACGGATAACTAATAATTCCAGCGTAGTTTATTGGGAGTGCATATTTCTCAAATATTTTTTGTAGATATAGATTTCCAGATGCAAATGAGTCACTTTGCCATATTTATACTAATATTTTATTTATAAATTTCTATAAAACATACTTAAAGTAAATTTCTCACTTTGTTACTCAGATCACTTTCCACTATTGATATTTTTATGTTCATTTGAAAATAGTTTAAATTGTGTTAAGATATGTTCTCAGTTGCTGGAGTACAGAAATTTAATTCATTTTTCTATACTGATTTTCCATGTATAAACATGCCAAATTTATCTATGTGTTAACCAATGAATATCTTAGACTGCAGTCATACTTCAGTCCTTGCTTTTGAATGTCTTGTTTCTAGGTGCTTTATATGTCACAATTGTAATTACAATACACTCAAGACTAATATTTGTAAGTGCTACAAATGAGTCTGTAGTTTTTTTTCTTTCAATATATTCAGGATCTTTAGAGAAGTGAAAAAAAAAATGTCTCATGTAATCAAGAACATTGATGGATCATCTTCCATACCCTTATAATACATGAAATCAGACTGGTCAGTCCACAATCACCCACTCTATTACTTAGATGGTTATTTCTTTCAACTGAATAAACAATATTATAGCAGAAAAAAATCTAAGTAAACACAGTCACTATACAAAAGACAAAGAAGAGCAGAGCAAGACAAGATGTGGGGAGAAGGAGAGAGTAGGGTAGAGCAACAAGAAAGCAGCAAGCAATTAAGGAAGAGGAGAGAAACAATAATTGGAGTTAATGCTTGAGTGTGAAGATTTATATTCTGTTGCAGCAGCAGCCCACAGAGATATACCTACACAAACTTTTAAGAGTTGCAAAATAAACGACTTGTATCATCAAAGACATCCAGTCATCTTTGTTCTTGTCTTACAAGCCATCCACAAGAACCCAGTATCACTATAGTAGATGCACCTAACTTCTATTTATTTAAAGATTCTTGTTTAGGAAATGTCTTTGACATTTCCAGATTCAGACAAAAAAAAAAAAAACAGTCAATCGATGTTAATTAATCTGTCACTATGGCTTCATTTTGCATTTCCCTGATTATGGATAAGAACCTACCGTATTTGTTGTACCATAAGACACACATTTTCCCCCCAAAAAGATGGGTGGGGGGCGAATGTCTGTGAGTCTTATGGAGGTAATGCCACCTGGAGCTGAAGCCTGAATGCAGTGAACTTTTTATATATTAATGAAAAAGTATTTAAAAATGTTTTTCTTTTTTTTTAATTTTATGTTATTAAAAAAAAGTTAGGCAAATATGGTTAACCAGCTGTGGACAGGTATATTGTAAATGTACTTTAGCCTTGAAGGCTGGTTGCTCCCAGCTGCCATTTCCTGAAATGTCTTATTTTCATTATAAAACTATGTGCATCTTATAGAGTGAAAATATGGTGTTTTTGTGTTTGTTATTCATCTGTAATCCTCTTTGTGATTTTTTTTTTTTTTTGATTTTTGGGTCGCACTCGGCAGCTCTCAGGAGTCACTCCTGGCTCTGCACTCAGAAATTGCCCCTGGCAGGCTGGAGTACCATATGGGATGCCAGGAATCAAGCCAACATATGTCCTGTGTGCAAGGCAAATACCCTACTGCTGTGCTATCTTTCTGGCCCTGCATATCCTTTTTGGAAAAATATCTTCATATATTATGCTCATGTTTAAACAAGTTACTGAGTTTTGGTCTTTTTGGCTTTTTCTAGCTATGTGTTTCTTAATATGTGTTAAATACAACATATATAACATTTTGCAATAATTTCTTCCTTTTTAGTATATTGTCTCATTTTGTTAACAGTTTTTCTTGCTGTTCAGAAAGATTGTTTTGGTTTTTATGTAGTAATATATACTTTTTACTTCTGCTAATTTTGCTTTTAGTATCATATTTCAAATGTAATTATCAACACCAATGTCGAAAACTTACTGCTTGAGTTTTTTTTCTAAAAGCTTTTGCTATTATTATTTATATTGCTAGGGATCAAAACTAGGGCCTTGTGTATTCAAGAAATATATTCACCACTGTGATACATCTATGGATCTACTAATGGTTTTATGATTTCAGGTTTTGTGTTTTTACTTATGCTTTTAATATATATAAACTGTATAAAACAGTAGTTTGGCTTTGTTCTTTTGCATGTGCTCTCCAGTTCATCCATTATCATTTACTTTTCTTTCTTTCTTTCTTTCTTTCTTTCTTTCTTTCTTTCTTTCTTTCTTTCTACTTGGTATACTTAATTTTATGATTTAAAAAATCATAAAGAAATTTATTTTATTGTCCTGAGATTAAATTTAGAAGTAACACCATAAAATATACTTATCTTCAATCCTTAAAATTCTACCGGAAAGGCCTGAATATGAAGTGAGGAAAAGCAAAGTTATTTCTAAAAAATTGTCCTCCGCATATTCTCTTTGCCTTGTAACACCATCAGAACAGAGTAATTTTAGAATTACTAAAATTCTTCAGATACAAGTCAATAGACTTGCAAATGACACATTTGAGTTTCAGGTATAAATAGTTATTATATACCTTGCCATCTTTCAAGGAAAATTCCCCCACTACTATTACAAAATTCATATGATATTGATTATATATACACATGTCATCATGGCTTTAGGTACAAATAATTGGCATAACCAATGGACCTTCTATTTTTTTAAATAATTTCTTTATTAAAGCACCATGATTACAAACATTTTGTAGTTAGATTTCAGTCATAAAAAGATCACCCCCCTTCACCTGTGCAAAATTCCCACCACCAAAACCCCCATCTCCATCCTCCCCCACACCCCTACCTGTATTCAAGACAGACATTCTACTTCTCTCACTTTTTAACATTGTCATGATAGTTGTTAGTGTAGTTATTTCTCTAACTGCACTCACCACTCTTAGTAGTGAGCTTCATATCCTAAGCCAGTCCAATGGACTTTTTACATACTTTTTATTTTCTAATTGGATTTTTTTGTTCCTTTCACAGAGTCAATAATAGTTCACAAAGCTACCTATAGCTTACCAGGAGGTCTTTCTTTAAGTCACTTCTAAAGACTATAATAACAAGTCTGGATGGGATAATATCTGTAACTGCTTATTAAGTAGACAAAAACCAAATAATAGTTTATCTTCCTTGTGTGTCTGTTGCAATAAGAGAGAAGAATATACAAACATCTACTATAGTTAGAACAAACTTGAAAAACTCTAAAGATTAACTATTGTGGACACCACCTTGCAAAAAAAATTCAATATGATTTGTTGGGAAAATGAAACCCAGAGCTAGCCAGATTCATTAAGAAAAATGTTTTCCCTATTCAAATATAAATACATGTGGTAATAATCAATGTCTATTGGCATTTTGGGATGACTATTAAATACCATTTTAAATGAATACATTTGTTTTTAATGATATGTATCTTAAAACCATTGTTTAAAAGTATAATTGCTAAATATATACATGTGGTACTTCACATAAAAATATTAGCAGAATATGAAGAAAAGGAGAAACAGAAAAAGTGAGAAAAAGGTCCAGGGAGGGTAAGATTGCAAATGGGTTAGGATCCATGTCTTGCATGTGTGGGAGGCTCGTTTCCCCAAAACCATAGTCTCCCTGAGAACACTGATCCCAAAACATTGCTGGGGTGATCCCAACAGTGCCTGGCACCATAAGTTCTTAGCATTTCCATACCTCAGGCCCTACACTCAAGCACAATGCCAGGAAAAAATTCCTTTCACCACTCCTAGCCTTCAGACACACACACAACATTTTTTAAGTAAGAGGAAAAATAATAAAATGAAAAACAGAAATTGGTACAAAACATTGTCTAAAAGTAGAAGGCAGTTTGAGATTAAAAAGAGATATATTAAAATTTTATTAGATGCATAAGTTAGTAGCATATATATTTGTAAATCACTATACAGTCTAAGAGATATATCCTAAATCTGACCTCCTGAGTGACATTTTGAAATGGTTTTTGCACTTAAATTGGAGTTATCACACACTCAATTTGAAAGCTTAAAGTCAAACTACTCTCTTGCACCCAATATATTTTTGTATAGGCCTCAACACCCAACAGTGTTGAAATCTCAGATGGTACTGGAGACTGAACCCATGGCCACACACATAAGCTCTGCAAACATTTAAGCTCTCTTTCTAGTCCTGTGTAGCAAGTACTTATCAAAAGTACCTATCAAAGTAGAGACTATTCTACAGGCATCTTAGCTCTAGCAAAGCTCACCATCCCTTCATTTTTCTTTTTTCCATGCAAAGAGAATGTATGTCCCCAGACTCATCTACAGTTAGATATTGACCATTGGACTGATTCATCCCACAGTCTACATGAGAACAGTGTATGCACTTCCAGATCTTAAGTCTTCTCTCCCTTCCTTGCTAAGAGATTCAGATACACAAAATCTAGAGGTATATGCTAAAACTCTAGAGTGGCAGGCATAGGCAAAGAAGCATGTAAGGCAAATGCCTTGCCTACTATACTATGTCTCAGGTCCAAAAATAGTGTCTCCTTTATAAAAGGGAAAATTTTCATCGTTGCCTTCAAATATGGTCAAGGACAATATGAATAAATAACAACCTCCCAAAGAACTGAACCAGGAGAGTCTCCATGAGAGCAAAACTGGCATAACCAACATTATTTTCTCCCTCTTCTACAAGAGAACTCTGATGATATCTATTTATTATGTTTAGAATATGCTCAGTACAATAGCCAAGATACAGAAACAGCCCAAGTTTCCAAAGAACACACAAAATGGATAGAGACATTGTGAGACTATATATTATTCTTCTATTTATATTATATAAAATTCATATACCATTATTAAGCTATCATGCAAAATGAAATAATAATTTATTTCTGCGATATGAGTAAAACTGGAGGGTTTTGTACAAAGTGAAATAAGTCAAAAGGAAGAATAAATACTTTGTGGCCTCACTCATTTGTGGAATATAGAGAAACAAAACAGGAAATGGGCAGAATAGTCAAAATCTCTTGACCTTGGATTACAAACTTATTTAACAAGCAGTATGAGAAAGAGTGGGGAAATAATGATCACACTAAAGGTAACATAATGCAATAATTGTGCATAGATTCTAAACAAATTTAACACTATTGGGGCCGGAGCGGTGGTGCAGTAATGGGGCGTTTGCCTGGCACACAGCTGACGCTTGGGCATCTCAGATGGTCCCCCAAGTTAGGATCGATTCCTGAGCACATAGCAGGAGTAAAACTTGAGTGTCACCAGATATGACCCCCCCAAGAAAAAAAAAAAACAAAAAAAATTTTAACACTATTTATTGTAATAATGCTACCTAGATGGTGTTTTATTTATTTATTTATTTATTTATTTTTGGTTTTTGGGTCACACCCGGCAGTGCTCAGGGGTTACTCCTGGCTCCATGCTCAGAAATTGCTCCTGGCAGGCACGGGGGACCATATGGGGCACCGGGATTCGAACCGATGACCTTTTGCATGAAAGGCAAACGCCTTACCTCCATGCTATCTCCCGTGCCCCGATGTTTTAATTTTTAATAAAAATATAAATTGCTAAATAGAGTGGCCAACCATGTGTTAACCATTCTGTCTCCTTCTGATAGAGAATGATGAGTGTGCTTCAGCAGTCTGTGTTCTGTGGGTGTAAAGGAAGTATATAATGAGTTGGCTTAGACCATAAACTAAGAGACTATCCAGAGTCACACCTCTCACTGCAAATCATTTGGAGATTCTGAACTTTGAGCAGAAGAATTGACTGTGTAGTACATTTTGTTTTCTCCCTGGCACAAATGATGGGTGTCTTTTGGAAAGGATTCATGAGGGAAAAAAAAAAACTTGATGAGAGAGCAAGGAGATTGATGAGAGGAAAAGCATGAGATCTGAAATTCAACCCTAGTACACCAGATGCCTCCAATGTGATCCTGGCAGCTGTGCTTGACTGTTTGTAAACCTGACAACTATCTGCAATTGTATCGTGACAGTAGTTGTGTGTGTGTGTGTGTGTGTGTGTGTGTGTGTGTGTGCGCACGCGCGCGCACACACCCCAAATAAAAGTGTGTAACTCCTGGTAAAACATCAATTAAAAATAACAAATGTACAAGCATCGTGGCTTGGAGTATGATCCCACGGCATTTGTGCAAGCACCACAATTTCCTTCCACTCTACCTTTGAGCTTCAAATTTTCTTCCACACACAAAACTCTAGATTTTCTAGTGCTGTGCCTCCTTAAATAATAGCCTGTAACCTGGCTTCCTTCTTTTGAGTGTAACTCAAAAATGGGTCCCTGCTCTCAAAACCTTACATCAGAACTTTCCTGTTTCATCATGTTTTATTTATCCACTGGTATTTTTTATACCCTCACATCTCTAACACCTGACTCTTAATTCGACATCTAACTTCATTTCTCTGCTTATTGCTAACTCCATGTTATTGTTTTTTTACTTTACCCACCTACCTTGAGAGACTAATCTTATCTATCTTTCAACTAATCTGACTCCAATTGATTTAATCCCTTAATTCCATATTTTATTGATGACTTTCAGTGTAGCAACCTTCATTGTAACAATATTTCTGACGTATATGCTCTTTTTCAGGATGATCTAGCCTCCTTCTTTTCTTTTAGCTCTCCTGTGTTTCTCTTTCTCTCAGAGCTTGAACACAGAAATCGAATATATGCTTCTTCCCTTCTTGTGGTTTCTCTTCATTTAGATTATCTCAAATGTTTCTGAGTCTCCAATATTTATCTGGAAATTCTTAGATATCTTTAAATTTCAGTTTAAATATTACTTGCTAAGTCTTTGAAATGTTGATACTTTCTTCACACTCCACCATACTTTATATTCATACTCCATAAAACACCTTTCTAATAATACAATTTCTGACATTCATTTTATTGTATTTTAATATTTATTTAGTGTTCACTCTTTAGAGTATCATTGAGAAAATACATTTTGTCTTTATTATTATATCCTTGGATAAAAAGTAGGTGTTTTGAAGAATAACTTGCAAAAATCAAATACCCAAAATGTAGTTGAGGGTGGGAACAAAAACAGAGAAACTCAGCTTTGGCAGCATCGTATGACCAAAAATCTAAATCAAAGGACATGACATCTATCTGCAGAAGCAATGAGCAAAGTATCTTATAACTCCTAGAGGTCAAAACGAAACAGAACAAAACAAACAAAAAAACAAAACAAAAAAACTTCTAGAGGTCAAAGTCTCTCTAGATCAACTCTATGGATTTCCCAACAGTCAATTCTAGATTTTACAAAGACATATTCTTTTCATATCACACATGTAACAGTGTATCATGGATACCAGACTTCACATAAATTTCCTTGGAGTATGATGTGCACAAATTGACAAAAGTTCATTTTCTCACACAAGCAATGGAAATACTTTGTTGACCAGGACGTTAATCAACTCCTCTCCATCTTCTCCCTCTAGTAAAACAAAAACATCTTGGTTGCCTTCTCCAAACCTATTTTTCACAAACATGCCTTTTTCATTTTCTCTGTCTGATCACTGTCCAGTTCCCAAATGAGCAAAAGATTCTTCAAAGGTTTCGGCATTCCACTGATAGTTACCTCTGAATATGTAAACAGAGATGCCTAAGTTTTAAAAATGGTTATTTCTATGGCTGAAATTAGCTGCTTCATGAGAAATAACTTACATGTAGGAGAAATTGCCAATGATGTTTGGCTTGGTTTATTCCAACTTGGATAAGCGGTCCAAATCTGTCATTACTGATACTTGCCCAAGCTCATTCTCAAAGAGTGGGGAACATATGCATGTTATCAAGTCATTATCTCATTACTACTATGAGTTCTCTGTGTGGGTGTGTAAGGCAGCAGCCTGTCTATCTACTCTAAGCCTGAGAACAAAACCTCAGTGCCAATAGTTATCAGGCTGCTGGGAAAATGGTAAAAGCTTGTCTGTGGTAAGATTAAAACTCAACTGTCTATACAGTTGGGGAAAAAATACAGTGGGAAAAAATTGGGTCTGTGAACAAGTTTGATTTTATACTCCTTTAACATGTTAAGAAGCTTTAATATATACAGAGATATAAATATATCAGTTTTTTTTCAAACAGGTCTGACATTGTAAAAGCCTAATAGGAAAAAATTAAACTATTTATGAAACTTTAACTTTTGATTATGGGTAGAAATGTAGATCCAAGTTCCTATTCTAGTGAGAAATATGTCTTAAAGTTTCTTTTAAATAAGTCAATGATTTAGCACATGTCTTGAAGTTCTTGGAAAGAAACTTCGTCTTGTTCCTCTTATATTTTAGGAAAATTTTTTTAAGTCAAAACAATGTTAGAAATATGTTAGGATGGGAATTTTTAAATGGGAGTTTTTCTTTTTTTCCTACAGTCTTAATTATTGGGGATCCCAGATCCTATTTCCCTCTATATCAGCAGGGAGTTGGAGAAATGACTCGCCAGACTGTGGGAACAAAGACCAAAGTATGAGTTTTCCATGCATTTTTTTTCTCTAGTAAGCCAGAATCGTGTAAGACTGTGAAATTTCTGCCGTTATTGGCTACATTATCCCAAATACACTCTATGGCTTACGATTAAAGTCCTATATTTCTCTGAAATTCAAGAAAAACCAAATGCCCTATAAAATTTATTTGCCGGTTGAGCAAATATCTAGTGTATTGGTTACCAGAAGTATTCAGCAACAAACATGACCTTGATTTGTGTGTTTTGGTGACACAATTTTCCTTCATTAAATTGTAGTATGTGAGAAAGATCAATGTCTACGTTACTATTTTAGAAACTCAATAGTAATTTTTCCCTATTTGATTTTGAAAATTTCTGAAAATGAAAGCCAACACAGAATACCTGATTAGTATGAACACAATTCTAAAACTTAATTAATAACCACACCCTCTAGACCCCCAAATCTTAGGGCTTTGGTTTTGGTTTGGGGCCCACACCCAGCAATGTTCAAAGACTACTCCTGACTGCACTTAGAATACACTCTTGTTGCTCAAGAAATCATACTGGATGTCAGTGATTATATGAGATGCCTGGTCAGCTATGTGTAAAACAAACATCCTAATGACTATACTGTTGCATTAACCCCAAGTTTTTGAGATCTTTTGTTGGTTGTAAACAGACAGCAATTGCTCTGGCACTTCTAATAGCAAGGAATAAGAAGAATGTTTGCCCCAGAGAAGAAAGCAAGAGAGAGGATGGGAGTGAAGTTGTGGACATTGGTGAGGGGAATGTGCACCGGTGAAGGTTGTTAGACACTGTATGATAGAAGCTTAATCATAAACAACGCTGTAACTGTGAAAATGAAACAAATGTATTATGAATAACCTTGTACTTATGGTGTGTAAAGTAATTTAAAAAAAGAAAAAGATAAAAGAAATGGCCTTCAACCATAGATTTGAATAGCTCTGCATCCTCAGATCCTAGCGCTCAACTGTGATTTCAGTGTCCAAGTGTGGGTTAAACTGGATGCCATCCCACTTAGTATATGCCTCTGTATATTCACTGGATGGAAACATCTTTGAATGGAATACTTTGGATTGGTGTTTTTTGTGTTTTGTTTTTGTTTTTGCTTTGGGGCCACACCCGGTGGTGCCCAGGGGTTACTCCTGGCTATATGCTCAGAAATCACTCCTGGCTCAGGGGACCAAATGGAATGCTGGGGATCTAACCGTCTGTTATAGGTCAGCAGCATACAAGGCAAACACCCTACCACTGCACCCCCGCAACTTTTAGATCACTTAATCTCTACCCTGGGGTGGACTCACACATTTACATGACTATGGCTTGGATATCAGCAACAACTAGAAGGCAGATTTCCCTGCCTCACCACAAAATAGTAATATGTAACCTGGTGATGCCTCAGGACATCCTGACTTTGACTTAGCATATGTGCTAACACCAATATTGCCAATTACTGATAGTTAACAGAGAAAACTGTGATTGTGGAGAACCTTTCCAGGGCCTTGACTCTAGGGTCAATTTTTAGGATTAATTTCTCTAACTCTGGGGTTAGAGAAATCAGCATGCCTGGAACCCATGGTTGGTCTTATGGCAGGATGCTTCGTGGGTAGGGTCATCCTGGTTTTTAGGCCAAAAGTTTTTATTTCTATTTTTCCAACTTTTGCTGTGCCTATACAAAATTATACCATCCCCTTTACCTTGTATTTAGAGGCATCCATCTTTCCCTTAGAAAGTTCACTTTCTCTTGGGATGTTTGTTACTTTGATTTACCTCACACTTGAGCATTTTTCTATAAAATCTATTAGGGGAGATATGGGATTAACTGGATGTCATCCCACTCAGTATATGCCTTTTTACTCATTGGTTAGTAACGCTCTTGAGACATGTTGGATTGGTGTTTATACCACTTGCTCTCTATCCCAGGGTGTGGTGTTTCTTCCCAATAAATATCCCAGGTCTCAGAAAAAAAGCTTTCATCTGTTTCCAGACTTCCCACAATGAGTGCTGCTTCTTGGGAGTGGAAGACATGCTGGGATTCTCGAATCTGTTTCACCCTCTGTAGTGTGTGTGGATTATTTCCTTCATTGGCATTTGCTTCCAGACCTGCATCTCTCCAGTGTCTCAGCTTTGGGGCTGAGGCCTGATTAACAATCAGGAATCACCACAAGGCCACCAGAGCACTGCTTGGGAGAGCAGAAACAGAAATGGCATTCAGTGAAGGACCAGGTATAAAGTATTAGCAGCAGAATATCTCCTTTGGGTACCAATATCAAGGATATGGCTTAGAATGATTAAAGGTATGCATTATACAATTTCTAAAATTACAGTTCTACCTCTAATATTCTCTTGGTCAGACAAAAGGATCTCTCAAAATTTTGAGGATATAATCCCCAACCATTGTGATTCCTACATTAAAAAGAAAAAAAAAAGAGTTTTTTTCTCCTCCCTTTTGTCTTAAAAAAAAGCAGTCTGATTTTAAACAAATGATAGTATCAAACATTATAACTTCATACATACACAAATCCTTAAAGATTTTCAAGGAATCAAACTAACTGAAACCTTAAAATCCTTGTATTTCTCAGGGTCAGAGATATAGTAGGGTGCTTCCTTGCATGAGTCATTCTATATATACTCTATATCCAATATATACACTATATAATCTACATCCAATATATACTCTATATAATCTATATCCAATATATACTCTATAATAGTAAGCTCTCCAGGAGTAATCCTTAAGCACAAAACCTGGTGCAACTCCTGAGCACCATCAAATATATCACCTCTTTCAAATAAAATGACCAAAGCCCCTTATATTTCTTTGGAGAGACAGGCTAAGGAAACTATTGCGTTGTGGAAAATTCTGATAAAAATGGCAGAAGAAATAATCCAGAGCAAATATTTATCAAAAAATCATTCTCCGGCAATAGAACTAGATCCCAATTTAAAAAAATAATAATTTGTGACCAAGTGGGTTTTAGCAGAACAATAAATGATGGCTATTCATGACATATTTTTCTTGATTTTTGAACTAGAGCACCTAAGCAGGTTTTCCTATGCTATTTCTACTTCATTAGATTGAATACCAGCAAATTAAGGGAAATTCATGTATTTAGGTCATAGATTGTCAGAAAGAAGTTGCATGCTTGGAACTTTGCTTGATTACAGTTTTATCCAAATTTATCCATATCTGGAACTAATTTATCTGATCATACAATGGACTTCGAGTCAATTTCTAAATGGAATGAGATGTGGGACTTTGAGCTAGGTGGGAACATCATGTGCTCTGAACCATTAGTGAACCCAAAGGAAAGATACATAGATCAAATTTTCCCACAAATCCTCAAACTTCTTGCCATTTCTCCTCTTGAACCTTTCTGGGCCTTAGTGAATTGCTTGACTTAAATTAATACAATACAAATGATGCATTGGGACTTCTAAGCCTACATTTTCAGAAGGCCAGCAGCAAGGCTAATTGGAAAATATTGACTAAAAGTACAATGGGTACATCATGTAAAGTATATGGCCTTTTAAAAACCACCTAGTATGCAAGACAAGTAAGTCACCTGTAGAGGCAAAAAGCAGAGGTTTCTAACTTATTTGATTTTTTAGGAAATAAGTCACTCATTGCCCCCTACCTTGGAAATCTACTTTCTTTAAGTGAATAACAGAAAGCATCTGCCAATTACACCTGAATACTACCTGGATCATTCCAGAACACACATTCTAACACTCACTCATTTGTCAAAGAACACTAAGATTAGTTTCATATATCAGCTGTTATAAATAATACTGCTCTGAACAGTGGACACTTACTTATTTAAATTTGCATTTCCCTATTCTTTAAATACACATAAATTAAATAGCTAATCGTATTCTGTTTCCATTGTTAACTTTTGAAAGAAAGAATACCCATATTGTCCCTCTAGATAAGAAAAAATTTTAGTATAATATCTTACTCTATTGGTCAAACTTGATAAATTAAAAACAGAGATCCAATACACTGTAGATTCCAGATAATCTCCTAATACTTTCTATGATTAAAAGAAAGATTTCTATTTATGTTCTCCCAAACAGATGTTCTCCTGTTTATTATTAAATGTGGTAGGTCCTATATAGTAAGGTCTTAGATGAGACTCAGAATATAATGGTGTGAGGTCAGTCTAGTTCCACTTCCACAGGTACAACAATTTCTTGAACTCTACCAATAATGATAATTTTTTAATTTCCATTCATATACAAAATACTTTCTTAGTGACTAGGAGAGGTGTGTACTGTTTCATATGCCAAGAATTCATCAATAACAGACATAATCACATCAAGCGTTTCAAAATTCATTGCCCTCCTGGACTTATACATTCTCTTCAACAGAGACAATAACCAGGCAAACAGGATATATCAGAGAGGATATAGAGAAGATAAAGATAAAGGAGGATAGTAGTACCTAGAATTGTATCATTTTAAATGTGTGAAGTCAAATACGATGGAGGTAAGGAGTAAGACCTATAGAGAATTGAGGGCAAAGCATTCTGATGCAAGTACAGGAGAAAAATCAGTGCCTGTTTTGTTTCACAACATATACAGAAGACATAGGTGAACACTTTGGTGATGTAGAAAGGTGATTCAGGACCTAAAAAATATGTTAATATCTATTACAGAAATTCAGCCTCAATATCATGGCCATTGGAGTACAAAAGCATTGAGTCAAAGTCACTCTTGATACAGAGAATAATCCAACCTCTACAGCATTCCATGTATTATGGAAAAATACATTGGGTTATAAAATTTGATAATCTGAATCTAGCACCTCAGATACTTCCTAATAAAGTACAATGGAAATATTTCTATTTCCATAGAATAAATAATCATTCTGCTACATTCTCTGTCTGCATACTACCTCTCCTCTATTTTTTAAATATCTTTATTTAAGTACCATGATTATATAAATATGTTTGTAGTTAGATTTCAATCATAAAAAGAACACTCCCCTTCACCAGTGCAACATTCCCACCACCAATGCCTCTCATCTTTCTACTCTCTCACTCCTGCCTGTTTTCGAGACATTCTATTTCTTTCACTCATTAACATTGTCATGATAATTGTTAGTACTACCTCTCCTCTCTAACCCAAACTGATACCCAAAAATAAAAGGGGCATTTTCATTTTTAAATAATGTCAAACAACAAACTGTTGCCAAAGTAATCCAAGTAATAGTTTTCTTAAGTGATATGGAGACAAATTATTCATGGATAGACCCTTGACTACCAAATAGATTCATTTGTATTTTCTACAACTATGGACAATCTTCTGTATAACCTAATATCAAAATTATAAAAATAAGATCCATATATAAATTTAATTCTAAGTCCTTGCTCAAGTCTTAAAATTTCAATACATTGTAAAAGTGATTCTATGATTTTTGATTATTAATTACCTAGCATTCTTTTCTAGATATTGTTCTAACCTCTATTATAGGCACCTTTATTAGTAAACAAGACAGAAAAGATACATGTCCTCATAGAGCTGCTATACCTGTGGATAGATATTTTTCAAAACCCAATAAAGACACACTATGTTAAAATATTAGATATTTTTCTATGGAAAGATAGACAAGGGTAATTATACAGGGGAAGTAAGAGAAAAAAGGTAGAACTTTAGAATAGATTTTGCCCTCTTTTTTTTTCATTAAGGAACAAAATGACACTTTTCTTCTATATTTCCAGAAACTATAGGAAATGTATTTTGCCAATCCCTGGAGTAATCTGTGGGAGTAAAGTGTCATAAATTTAAAACTTAACAAAAGAAAACCTTTTGCTTGCGGCTCCACCTTCCCAGATCAGGATTCCTTCTTCTAACCTCATCAGACCTATTTTAGAATAGAAGGCAGAACCCTTCCTTGCTGGGTATGTCCTAGCAACCTTTGCCTCAAGCTTGTGCTGTATTAAGGGTGTACACCCTAGCTCTTGAAGTGTACAGCCATTTAGGAGGCCAGGGAACACCTACTCAACAAATTACATGCTGCTTACAGTTATTCTTTCTTTTATTCTTTGAGGATGGTCAGAGAAGACAGAGAGCAATCTTCAGCTTAATCCTTCAGAATCTTCCAGGGGGATTAATTACAAAGAATCAACTACAGCACAGCAAGAACACTAAAAAATAAATGGAGAAACATTTGTAGAAGCCACAAAGCCCAATGAGTGAAAACATCATTGAAGTCATAAACAACACCAGTAAATCCTCAGACAGTGTTTCTAGTGACATCATGATGAGAACATGCTATGAGTTCAAAGAAACAATAACATCAATGCAAAAGTATGAGAGTTGAAATGAAAAGAACAACTAATACAGTCAGAAATGAAGAACATGGTAATATAAGAGAGTCGACATAAGTGCTGAACAGAATAATTGAAGCTGACTAAACTGTGGAGGTGCTTCAAGATGAGAAGTAGGAAACTTTTGAGAAATTGCAATCATTGGAAAATAGTCTGAACAGAAATGAACAATATACCAGAGATCAAGAAGTGAATTCAAAAGGAACAACATAAGAATTTTCAGAGTCCCTGAAGGTAAGAAAGGCAAAAAGTGAGGAAGAAACAATAGAGAAATCATTTATAAGAACTTCCCAGAATTAAGGATTACAGGTAAGAAGCTTGAAGGGTCCCAGTGAAAATAAAAGCAGTTAGGAAAACTCCAGAACACATTATACGCAAAATGACAAAAATCTAAACATAGAGAAAGAATATTTAAATCAAAAAGGGAACTTTTTAAAATAAAAAGGAACTTACATATAAAGGAAAGTCCATAATATATATACATATATACATACATATATATCTATACATATATATATATATATATAACAGATCTTCCAAATGAGACAAGGCTATACAAGCCAATAGAATTTGGAAGAATATACAAAATGAATACTTCACAACAATACTTTATTCAGATAGATTATTGCTCATATCTGGAGGAACTATACACATTTTCACGGACAAGCACCAGCATAGAATTCATAGGCTTGAAACCAGTTTTGCAAGAAGCATTAAAAGAACTCCTCTAAAGAACAGTACAAACATCTCAAAATGTGGCATTGAATATAGTACTCACTAGTGGTGCATATCTACTAGATTAAGAAATGGTAAATAATATATGGCAATTAATCATCTGATATTGACTTGTATTTACTTATTTTATAACTCTATTTGCCATTTCCTTACATTTTATTGGTCCAAGTAATATAAAATAAATTTATTATATGTCTGCCAAGAGAGCAGGGTTGTCGGTAGGAAGGAGCCTACTATAGTTGGAACATGGTCTGCCTGAAACAATTCTATTATGAACAACTTCGTAAATCACAGTCTGAATAAATATCCTGAAAAAAAAAGGTACAAATTACAAGACTTTTTATACTTAATTTTTTTTTTATTTTTTTTTTTGGGCCACACCCGGTGACGCTCAGGGGTTACTCCTGGCTATGCGCTCAGAAGTTGCTCCTGGCAGGCATGGGGGACCATATGAAGAACCGGGGGATCAAACCGTGGTCCGTCCTAGGTTAGCGCAGGCACCTTACCTCCAGCGCCACCATCCGGCCCCCTATACTTAATTTTTAAGCTTTCTAAATATTCAAGGAAATAGTCGAAATTCAAATAAATGTATGTCCTTGATTAATCTGTCCTTTTCTCTATTTTCCCATTTCTTCTCCCTCTGTACATACATCTTTTTCTCTTTTTCCCTTTCTGATTCTCTCTTTCCTCACTATTTTTTCTCAAAAACTGCTAAAACTATACTCACTCCAATGTATTCTTTGGTAAAATACATATTATAATTCCAATGCATTTTATAGAAATATGAAAATATACTAAATTTCAGGGGGTAAATGTGATGAGTTATGATCAGTATAGCAAAGATCTTTAGATTAGGAAAAAAAAATCAACCATGGCCCCCTAGGGAAGAAGCTGGGGTAAGTCTACCACATTACTGAAGCCTCGGCAGCTGCACACACAGACACACATAGCAAATGCCACCATCAATGGTTCAGCTTCACTGCTTTTAATAATCTCTACAGAGATATCTAACTGTCAAAAACTCCAGATAATGCCAACTCTTTGGCTTATACCTCTGGGACTTCTTGGACTAGGGTAAGCCACCTCCCTACACCCCAACAACAACAACAACAACAACAACAACATGTTTCTGTACTTCCAGAAGTCCTGGCAGCTATGCCCACTATCCATTGTTGCTGCCATTTAAAAGTTCATTGGCCCTTCTACATAGATCTTGAAGTCCTGGACCATACAACTGCATCTGTAATCTTGAAATACCTCCATCATTTTTATTAATGACATTCCATTAGAAACACCAAATTAGATGTAAAATTATCATAGAAGCCACATCAACTCAACAAATAAAACCATCAACAGTAAGCTCACTAGCAGTAAACAGCTTAGTAAATCTTCAGACAAAGACATAATGACCCCGTTGCCAAATATGACAATTTTCACAGATTTACTTTGAATCAAGTATCTTTTAAATAATTCTATTACCATTTAATTAACACAAATATTAAGTAAATAACCATGGGGCAGGTTTTGGGGGAGGTTGGGAAGACCAGAGAAAATGGTGGAAGAAATTTAATACAGGTAGTGGGATGGGTGTTAGAACATTGAATGTCAAAAATAACTGTATTGTGAGCAACTCTGTTAACAACAGTTTTTAAAATAAATGTATTTAAATAAAAACTGGGGCCAGAAAGATAGTACCACAGAGATAGCAACATAGATACTATGATAAGTACCACAGGACTCTTGCCTTGCACACAACCAACTTATTTTTATCTCTGACATTCCATATGGTCCATAAGAAAGACCACGAGTTATTCCTGAGTGAAGAGTCAAGAGCAAAACCTGAACACCATGGGATGTAACCAAACTTTCCCTTCCCAATATAAACATTTCTGCCATCTTTTTTCTTCCTGGGCTTCTGCTCCAAGAATGTCAAATATCGGGGCCAGAGCAGTGGCACAAGTGGTAGAGCATTTGCCTTGCACGTGCTAACCTAGGAAGAACCGCAGTTTGATCCCCAGCATCTCATAGGGTCCCCCAAGCCAGGAGCAATTTCTTAGTGCATAGCCAGGAGTAACCCCTGAGCATCACCGGATGTAGTCCAAAAAACGCAAAATAAAAAAGAATTTCAAATATTAATTTGCAAGGATATTACCGAACTTATTTTCATTGTAGCTTTATTCACAATAGTCAGAATCCAAAAGCAATCCAAATGCACAACAGATAGTTAGAGATAACTAATTTGTGGCGTATATATATACAATAAAATATTAATAACCTAAGATAAAACATCAAATCATATAGTCTGCGACAATCAGATTGGGGGAGTAACATGCTAATTGAACTGAGATAAAAGAACAAAAGATAGATGCCAGAATGGCTTGCTCCCATTGGAGTGTAAGGAAATTGAGTAAGGGATATAAGAGTTTCCAATAAAAACAAATTCCAAATACTGCCAATTCAGTAGTCAACTAAAGCAGCAAATTGTGGAGGGAGGCACCTAGACTTGAAACGGGGGAATGGTGTAGGGTCACTGACACTTTGCTCATAGAGGTGCTGAAGAAGTACTGCAAGATTAAAATAATCTGGAAATTTGTAAAGCACATTACTCTAATATTAAAAATTTAAATAAAACATTTCTTCATAAGCTACAAATAAAGGAAGAAAAACAAGAAACTTCTAGATAGAAATGTCCCAAATCTTAATTGTATCAGTAGTTTTATTTATGTCTACATCTGTCAAAAATGTATTAAATAATATGCATATAACTATTTAATTAGTTTTTATTGAGGCATCAGTTTACCAAAAGTACTATACCCAGGCCTAACTCCAGAGGGTCAAGATCCTGCTCTCATCATTTCAAGGTCCTTGACCCACCACCTTGGCATCCTCAGTTCACAGTTCTATTGGCCTCTTCAAAGTAATACATTGTACTCTCTCTAAATTATATCTACTGTTGATTGACTATCCTGCTGTTTTTATCTATAGTATCATAAATAATTTTTAGTTCAAAAGAAAATCAAATTTATTCCTTATGAGAAAAAACTTATTTTCTCTAATTAGGAAAGAAATGAGGAGCCATGGAAATTGTTTTTCTCATAAAGGAAGTGACATGCAGGGATAGTTAGCACTACTGAGTGCAATGCTGAGAACCATACTTAAGGGAGCTAGGGTGTTTGCAGGAAGAACAGTTAAGGGTATCACAACAGACCAGGTAAGAATTTGTGGGAGAAGCCCACCAAGCTCAATGAGTCAATGCAATTAGCACAGGAGATTCAGCCAGCACCAACCAATCCTCAGACAACTACTTTAAGAACACCACTGGGAGATATAACAATTATCACAAACTAAGTCATTGATATATTTTCTGATAACTTCACCTGCCATTTTGTGGTAGCACACAATGTCTGCTGAGGGGGCAAGGCCGGGGCTGGGAGGATGTTGGTAGGGAGATTCAGCTGCGGGATTGGTGTTAGAACATGTAAATCTGAAACAACTGTATTAACAACAACATTGCAAAACATGGTGATATAATGACAGCAAAAAAAAAAAAACAATAATAAGAGTTTGTGGTGACTTATCAATATTAGTAGCAAATACTCAGAATGAATATATTTGGAAAATAAAAAAAATGGAAAAGTTATCTCTTTACTGATCCAAGAGAATGTATAGTAAAAGAATCGAGACTGTTTAGGAGGTATCAAAGGAAATCTAGACAACCCACCAAGTATTCCCTTAGACTTCAAATGGCCTGCAATGAAATGGGCAGTAGTAGCCCAACACAGAGATATGGATCATTGATTCAAAACTGCAGAAAGAAGAAACAGAGGAACCAGATACACCATTTTTGAGAATGATTATCTTAAGAGCCTTTTGACTGAAGTCAATAACACAATTTGAAAGATCTGGCATGATGCTCCTGTCCTGAATTCTATATCAAAACTATTGATTCAGACTCCCCACAGGCAAAACTTGAAATTTTCATTGAGTTTATTTTAAACATTCTCCACCTTTCTTCTTGTTAGAATAGTGGGAGGAGAAAAAAAAAAGCAAAGAGTTCAAAACAAAACAAATTGCAAAAGAAATCAAAGGTCTCAATAAATATTAGCCCCATTAAGAATTTGAATGTCGGGGCCGGAGTGATAGCATGGAAGTAAGGTGTTTGCCTTGCAAGCAGAAGGACAGTGGTTGGAATCCCGGCATCCCATATGATCCCCCAAGCCTGCCAGGAGCGATTTCTTAGTGTAGAGTCAGTAGTAACCCCTGAGCACTGCCGGGTGTGACCCAACAACCAAAATAAAACAAAAAACTTTGAATGTCTTTACATTTAAAAGGTTCAGAAGTTATTGCATTGAAATAGGACTAGACTATAACATTTTGGGACAACCTTTGGTATATTTAATAGGTACAATGTTTGAGGAAATCAGTAATACCTGTTTCATTAGTAAGGGAGGGTCAGAAGTTCCATACAGATAAACAAGTACGATAACACAAATATCCCTAAGCAACATCTTACCACAAGACTATTTTCCACTGGTTTTTTTTTTCACTATTCAACCAGAAGGGTAGAA
Source organism: Crocidura indochinensis (assembly GCA_004027635.1). NCBI lineage: Eukaryota > Metazoa > Chordata > Mammalia > Eulipotyphla > Soricidae > Crocidura > Crocidura indochinensis. The sequence continues at coordinate 10,274 of PVKC010000872.1, read as the reverse complement.
TTTCGGTCTTGCTTTTCCAAATATCTATCATTAATGGAGGAACATGGAAAGCTAGCAAAATAAGACAGATACCATGTTCGCTTTCTCTGAGTCCTTTTCTCTTCATGAAACCAGACACTTTTCTCTAAAATTCTCAAATAATATGAAATACTGAACTCTCCACATTCCAATAAGCCTCTTTTGTTTAAAAGTTTTTTAAATGGCGTTGAAATTTGGGTAAGTGCCATTAAAATGAAATGAATTTTGGATGGAGGAAAAGTGACTATGTGGAAGCATTTCATTTTTAGAAGTCTACAGGCATAAAAACGTCTCCATTATTTTTCCTGCTATATTTATTATTAATTCTGTCAATGATTTATTATTTAAAACATTTATCATTTATTAATTAACAGCCATCATTAATGTTTCTTTTAACAATATTTCTGGCCTTTTCCACGCTAAGCCTCTCTCTTGATACTTACTTTACCCTTAATTTTTTTTTTAATTATAACCATAGTCGCAGATGTGCCATTTTGGATCGTTTGTCTACTTTTTACCCTACATCCTGGCTGACAAATTAATTTTCCTAAAAGGAATTTTAGTTCACTCCCCAGCTCTAAAGCCAGCCATAATTTCCCAGTGTCCACAGAATTAAACCCCAAAGCTGTACACAGTTGCCCCCTGGTGGTCACCTGCTGATTTATTGTGCTAGAGTCTAGACATAACTTAGGCTGCAGAGAACAAGTTTTCAGGTGAAAGGAAACATCTTTTCACATCTGAATAAGGTGAGAATTGACTCACAGATCTATCACCGTACCAATGGCCCCGCTTCACTCTTCTGCATTCATTTCAGCAGACTCTTAGCCATCAAACACTCTAGGATGCCAGTGTTGTAGTTAACATCTTCAGAGACATTTGGAGTCAGGCCAAGCCACTTACTTACCCCTCAACCCCCCAACCCACGCCTCTACTTCTAGAAGTCCCTGGCAGCCATAGCCACAATCCAAAGCCTTCTGCCATTATCACACAAGCAGCCAGCGACATAGACTCATGTAAGTCTCTAAGAGAGGCCCAAACAGCAGGAAAAACTTATGGACATATGGGCCTCACAGCTGATCGATCACACTGAGACTCTTAAAAGGGCCCCTAGGAACCACCGCTAATATATGAGATCATCAGCCCAGCTCCACAGATCCTCAAATTCATGGACCATGTAACTATTTTGGCAGCCATGCTACACCTTCCTAATTTTAATTCTTATTTTCCAGTAGGAATACATAAAATATTATGTAAATTCTAATGTACCTGCCAAGGGGCAGACTTTTGAGAGATTGGGGAAACTGATGACCAGGGTGGATAGATGGAATGTCAAATTGGTGGGTGGCATTGGTGTTGTTGGAATATTGAATGACAGAAATAACTATGTGAACAATTTTGTAAACCACCGTGTCTAGAATAAAGAAATTTAATAAAAAAAAATAAGGTGCGAATTTAAAAAATAAGGTGAGGTGGCAAAAAAAAAATACAATGCTTTTTTTCCCATAGTCATGACCAGGACCACTCAGAAGTCTAGCTCCAGGAAGACACTAGTCTTTGTTCATGGTACTTTTATTTGTGTGATATTGTAAGGAATCTACATGAGAGATCATGTAGATTCCATTCTATGCAGGAATGGAACTCAGGACCTCATATGTACTAGATATGTACTCTAGTACTGGAGCTATTAGTTGATAGATTCATTTAGAATGTTGCCATTCTCCACTGTTACTGTCTTTGAGTAGACCCAATAGTAGAAAACTATAGGCAATGGTAGAAATTTTTAGGCAAAGTATAAGTATAACATCCTTGATTTGTAATCTAAATAATTACCTGGTTTTATTTTCTAATTAATAATATTATGAATTAACATTACACTCAGAATCAAATGGAATATAAAACTCTTCTTTGGGTGGGGGGGGTAATTTTGGTCACATCCTGCAGTGCTCAGGGAATACTCCTGGCTCCATGCTCAGAAATCGCCCCTGGCAGGCACAGGGGACCATATGGGTTGCCGGGATTTGAACCACCGTCCTAATGCATGAAAGGCAAACGCCTTACCTCTATGCTATCTCTCTGGCCCCAGGAATATAAAACTCTAAAGTAACCAAAAATACAGTTAGAAAAACATTAAGAATTTGTTTTATACACATTCAAAATGTAAAACCAAATATTTAAACTCAGTTTGTACGTTTCTTTGAGGAATATATTTTCTGTTTGCGACATTTTAAGCAAATGTAAGTGTAAATGTGCTTGAACATGGATTTACTTCAATCTCAGTTTCAACTGAGACTTTAGTACAATTAAAAAGCACTTCGGGAGCCGGGAGGTGGCGCAGGAGGTAAGGTGCCTGCTGCCTTGCCTAGGACGGACCACGGTTCGATCCCCCGGTTCCCATATGGTCTCCCGTGCCTGCCAGGAGCGACTTCTGAGCGCATAGCCAGGAGTAACCCCTGAGCGTCACTGGGTGTGCCCCCCCCCAAAAAAAAAGTACTTCAATGTTAAAAATACTACTGGGGCAAGAGGTAATACCGGGGAAAGGCACTTTCCTTACATGCAGTCAACCTGGGTTTGATTCCCATTCTTAGCACCAAAGTTAGCTCCCTAAGCACTACTAAGAGTGATTTCTGAACACAGAGCCAAAAGTAATCTCTGAGCAGTATAAAGTATAGTCAAAACACTGAAATAAATAATATAATTAACTATAAGTAGAACAGTAAATAATTTGGAATTCGACCCTATATAATTCAAACAAAATTAGCAAATAAGTGACTAAAATATAAACTTTGTTTTCAAGTAAATGTTTTTGCATTGATACCACAAGCTGACTATATTTTATTTAAGTTAAAAGTTGAAGTCCTCAAAAGATTTGGGAAGTAGAGGATTTCTTTGCATATATTTTACCTTGAGGAGTTTCCATCCATCTCCATTTTATCAAGTGGGAGTATTGTGTTGTCTTCTAATCTCAAGTTTTCTTGTAAGAAGACCAAAGATCTTGAAATATGTCCTTGACAGATAGGACAAAATGCAGTGACATGTAAGATTCATTTAAATAAACAAAAAGATAAGAAGATGGTTGGGTAGCAGAATTCAAGCCATGTGTTAAAAAGTAATAATTCTAGATAGATAGATATTCTAAAAATAATTTAGTTGTGCATTTCTTATATACCAAATGTGGATTACACGAGCTGCAGAAATTTACAACCTTGTGCAAGAAAGCCTCCTAACAGAGCCAAGAAACAACAGAAACTGGTGAATTATTGGAAATAATGAGACACCTAAATGATCATGACACAAAATGTATAGTTAAATATCAAGAAAGCTCAAATAAAATATAATGGGCAGAGGACTGCCTTCAAAGAATGCCAGAACACCTGGGTGCTACTGTCCCGGTCAAAAATAAGCATCTGTCAAGTTAGAGATATTCAAGAAAGATTTCATCTGCCCTTTCTACATCTCCACCATTACAGTCCTCCATTACTTTATATAACTAACTCTGTAACACAATACAGTGATTAAAGAGTTGTATACATAGCAAGCATGGAAATAGAGCTATCTATGTCCCTAAACCCACTTCATCTACAAAGTTATATTTCTCAGCTTAGGTTCTTAGTAATGAAGAGGGCTAAAAAGGTCTTTAGATAATGGAAGTGACTTGTCAATAATAAAATGGCATGACATCTGTACTAAAACTTATGGCAAATTGCCTTTAAATTTTATGAACAAAGTTTATGAAAGATAAAATTTGTGGTAGGGTGATATTCATGTAATTAAATAAAAATTCTTCACTTCAAATATTTCTTGTTGGATTCTACAAGTAAAAATAATAGTGTAACATATATAATCTGTATAGATAAAAGTATTCAAAGGAACAGCATCAAAGTTAATTCAATAAAATAATACAAGTCATACATCATGATCAAGTGAGATTTGCTCCAGGATGTAAAGATGTTTCAACATGCACAAGTTAATAAATGTGATACAGAGCCATTGTTTAAAAAGGAGATATCAGTAGGCTCAGCTATACATTTCCTGATCCTCTTCTTGCTCCTCCACCCTTTCAGGTGAGACTACTCTCCTGACTAACATCTCTGATATCTTTTTGGAATTGGAGATGGATTCCTCTTCCTTCTGGCTAGGTTCCAGCAGCCCCCACAATTGCTCTCTGCCTTATCAATGGGCCTAGCTCCACATCTCCTGAATCATGCAGCTATGTATGTTCTACTATCAAATTTCATATTTCTCAGTGAATGAAGACAGGCAGGAATGGAGAAAGCAATTCTCTCTCAGAAACTTAGACACCAACTACCTGTGAAAAGTCTCAGAGCAATACTATAGTGACACTATGGTAAGGTTGTTTAATACACTCAAAAAAACAAGGGCACAAATAGCTGACAACTTATAAGAAAGTATGAGAGCCAAAATGAGGAAACTGCAATAAAAAATGATGAAATAAAGAGTAGGTTATATAAAAGACTCAATAGAAGACCTGAACATCAAAATAATAGCAGTTAAGTAAAAAATAAGATATCCAGGATGAGCTGGAAGAAACTCCTAGAAAACAACAGAAGATTGGCAGAGGAGAGAGTCAGAAAGAAATAAACAGCATACCAGAGGACTATGGAATGGATGCAAAGCCCTTGATAAACAGGAAGAGAAATTTTATGAAGTATCACTAGTTTAAAAAAATCACATAAGAATTTCTGAGATTTTATGAGTACAAGCACTGATATGCAAGAAGTTCAAAGGGTCCCAGCAAAAATAGACACATAGAAAAACTCCAAGATAAATTGTACTCAGAGAAAAATGCCAAAGACAGAATATTAAAAGCATCAAGATAAAAAAAAACTTACATAGGAATCCCGTAAGATTCACAGCCATCAAGGAAATGAGACTCTGTGATCCAGAAATGAATGAAAGAATTATAGTACAAAAACTTACCAAAAATATTCTATCCAGCTAGGTTATTATTTAAATATGAAGGAATAATACAGAGCTTCAGGCATAGACTATAGTTTAGGAAATTCATATACTTGAAACCAGTTTCACAAGAAATGTTGAAGGAACTGCTTTTAAAAGTCAAACTTCTAAAAAAAAAAAGTCAAACTTCTCAGCAGTTGGCACTAAGTATGACATTCACTTATTGTACTTATGGTTGCCTTTTATTAGATTAAGAAAGGTTGGTTTACTCCTAGTTAGCTAAGGGATTTTATGAATTATCAATAATGAACTAACATTTCAATTACCTTTAATGTGTTCAGTAAGGGTTTTTAATATCCATAGAAATTTTTATTATAATATTTTACTTACTAATGCAGATACTTAGGGGTATCTTAATATTTTATAACATAAAGCTAATATTCCTTTTCTTAGAATAAAATATACTTTTAAACTTTAATAGACTGATTCAGAATTTTTTTACTAAATTGTCTTTAATTCCTATTCTTACAGAATTTACATTTTCAGAACTTATTTATTTCATATAAATTTTAAAATCTATTAACCCAAAACTATACACAATGTAACATTTCAACTTTATGGAACCAGAGAGATAATATGGCAGGTAAGGTGCATACCTTGCATATGTCTGACTTAAGACCTGGGTTCAATTCCCCACACCCTATTAGGTTTCCCTAAGTCCCCTAGGAGTGATTTCTGAGCACAGAGCCAGGAGTACACCCTAAGTACCTCCATGTATGTCCCATAAATTTTTTATAAATAAATTAAATTAATTTATAGACCTGTAAAAAGGAAAGACATAAGTTTTTGATGAATATTTTATAACCTATCATTGATGTATAATTTTATGGAAGTTTAATAGTTTAGACCCGGGTTAGTCCCATCATCCCACATGGTCCCCCAAACCTGCCAGGAGTGATTTCTGAGCACAGAGCTAGGAGTGAATCTCCTTAGTACTGCTGGGTGTGAGCCCAAAACATAAATAAATAATAAAAATTTTTAAAAAGAAGAAACAATTATACCAATTGATGCAAAATAAACCTTTTGATAAGATTCATCATTTTATAACTTAAAAACTTAACAAAATAGGTTCAAAAGAAATGTATCATAACATCACAAATGCCACATCTGGCAAATCAATAGTCAACATTCTACTCAATGGTAAACATAAAGTTTTGGGACCAGTGCTTGCTTCGGCAGTACATATATTAAAATTGGAACCATACAGAGAAGGTTAGCATGGTCTCTGTGCAAGGATGACATGCAAATTCGTGGAGCATTCCATATTTTTCTATTACACTAGTAGTCCAAGAAGCTAGAGATGAAGGTTTGGGATGCATGTGGGGAACTATGGTGGAGGGAGGTCAACGCTGGTGGTGAGAAAGGCCCTAACTCACTGTCACTAAACACCTGAAATACAACTGTGAAAGACTTGTATAATTCACAATAGCCTCAATTAAAAAAAATCTTACAAAAATGTGTGGTCAAAACAACAAATAAAAATAAAGCTATGGGACCAGAGCAATAGTACAGCAGGTATGGCATTTGTCTTCTGAGACCAACCTGAGCTCTATGTCCAGCATCCCATATGGTCCTCAGAGCACTGGCTAGAGTAATTCATGAGCACAGAGACCAGAATAATCTAGAAACACCATCAAAAACAAATAAGCAACCACCCAAAGAAAACTATGAAGATATAATCAAACTAGAAAGAGAATACAGGTTTTTTTTTTTTAAGACCCAATAAAAGATAAGAATAGCCACCCTTGGGGCCAGAAAGATAGCACAGTGGTAGGGCATTTGCCTTGCATGCTGCTGATTCAAGGACAGATGGTAGTTGAATCCCAGCATCCCATATGGTCCCCTGTGTCTGCTAAGAGCAATTTCTGAGAGCAGAGCCAGGAGTAATCCCTGAGCAACTCTGGTTGTGACCCAAAAACAAACAAACAAAATAAATAAATAAAATAACCGCTCTTGCCACTACTAATTAAAAATAGTGTTGGAAATTGTAAAAGTAATTCAACTAATAAGAGCAAATATAAGAAATATTTGTAAAGACATAAAAGTTACATCTTGCTGAATATGTAATATAGAAAACCCAAAAAAATTAATAAAAATCTATTAAAATAACAAGTATAGTAAAAGGATTGTCTCCAAAACTAATTTTAAAGTATGTTGGACTTTTATACATATATGATGAACTAGTTGAAAGAAAAAACTAAAATTCTACATTTTTTGTCCCCCAATTCACAATACCAACCAGGCAAAGGGCCTGTGTTGAGGTGTATATGGGATGCATTTACTGTACCTCCTCTTTCTATACAGTCAATGTAAAGAACACAGCCTGTGGTAAGAATTAGGAGGCCAACATTCTATTTATAATTGTTTCAAAAAGAGTACTTTGGAATAAAATATATGAAAGACCAAAGAGATGAAAGATAGCCTGTGTTTATGGATTGGAGCAATTAAAATAATTAAAATGACTATAGTACCAAATGTAAATCTACATATTCAATGAGATCCTTTAAAATTCCATATATAGTAACTATTGTGCAACAATAAGAATAAGCAAAAAATTAAAATTTAGTAGTCAGAAAGATATCAAGTAGCAAAAACAGCCAAGAGGAAAAAATAGAGACTATATGCACCACAACTCAAAATAATAATTAAAATTGCATAATGCTGGATAACAAAAGACACGAGGATCTAACACTGGTCCTCAAACTATGGTCACGGGCCATATATTGTATTTGTTCCCGTTTTGTTTCTTCACATCAAAATAAGAAGTATGCAGTGTGCATAGGAATTTATTCGTAATTTTTGTTTTTACTATAGTCTGGCCCTCCAATGGTCTGAGGGACAGTGAACTGGGCCCCTGTTTAAAAAGTTTGAGGACCTGCGAATCTATGCCAGCCCAGTGGAACCTGACTGTGAAAAACTGTGAGTCTGCCTGTGTGTGTCTCTCTCCTGTCCAGTCGCCTGAACCTCTTGGCTGTGGGCAGAAAAGAGGCCCCAAAAAACTCACTCTCTCAGAGTTCCATTCTAGGGCGGAGCGCCCAGGAACTCCAAACCGGCTAGAGGCAAAACCTTGAAAAAGCCAGGTCCCCTATCTGTGACGTCAGGCTGGGAAGATCTGCGAATCTACACCAGCCCAGTGGAACCTGACTGTGAAAAACTGTGAGTCTGCCTGTGTATGTCTCTCTCCTGTCCTGTTGCCTGAACCTCCTGGCAGTGGGCAAAAAAGAGGCCCCAGAAGAGCACGGCCACTCCACTTCCTAGCCATGCACTCTTTCAAAGGAAAGACCACCATCACAACAACAAGAAAAAAATAACACTAAGGACTATACTGGATCACTGAAGTTCAGCATTTCTCTCTGGACTGTCTTCTCTGCTGCGTGCTCGGGCCTAAGATTAGATCCTCTGTGAGGCTTCATCCACAGAGGACTCCACTTCCTTGTAGGCAAATAGACCCACACAGAAAGGGCGGAGCCTGAGGAGTGTGGCTGGGTACATCATTTAGCCAATGAATACCACCACAACACATAGGAAAACCCACAACACAAGTGTGACAATGGGGAAACTATGCAGGCCAGCATCAGGCATAGAGAATGAAGATGAAAATTCATATGACCAAATAATGACCAACAAGCTAATCAATCTCTCAGATAAGGACTTTAGAAAAGCAATATGGAAGATGCTCAAAGAACTCAAAGAAACCATGGATCGAGTTGAACAGAACACTAATAAGAACCAAGAAAATATGAAGACAGAAATCACAAAACTCCAAACTGAAATAACATGTCAAATAACAGGTCTGAAAAACTCAGTAAATGAATTGAATGACAAAATAGTAAGCTCAACACCAGGGTAGAAGCTGAGAATAGAATTGGTGCTGTGGAAGATGAGATAAATAACAACTCCATACAGCGGGAGAGATTGGAAAAAAAAAACTTAAAACAAATGAACAGACATTGTAAAAAAGTAGTCAAAGAATGGGAACAGATGAAAATAGAAGTCTATGATAAGATCAACAGAAACAACTTAAGAATCATTGGAGTCCCAGAGACCCGGGAAGAAAATGTCCAGGAAGAATCAACGGTCGAGAACATCACTAAAGAGAAACTTCCAGAGCTAAAGAATATAGATGATCAAATCCTGCATGCCCAAAGAGTACCAACCAAAAGAAACCCCAGAAAAAATACCCTAAGACACATCCTAGGCACAATGACAAATCCCACAGATAGAGACATAATTCTGCAAACAGCAATATCAAAAAAGGAAATTAGATTCAAGGGAGCATCCTTGAGAGTTACAGCAGACCTGTCACCAGAAACACTCAAGGTCAGAAAGCAGTGGTGGGATATTGTGACAAGACTAAATGAAATGAATGCTTCACCTAGAATACTGTACCCAGCAAGACTCATCTTGTGGTATGACGGAAAAATACATGGTTTCACAGATAAAAAACAGCTCAGAAACTTTATAGACTCTAAACCAATCTTAAGAGAAAAACTGAAGGACCTAATTTAAGACAAGGCGAACCAAAAGACACACCAAATTTTGATATAAAGATGGCATCAAATACCAGGACAATTCTTTCTCTCAATGTCAATGGACTAAATGCACCAGTGAAGAGACATAGAGTGACTAAATGGATCAAAAAACTCAATACAACTTTCTGCTGTCTACAAGAAACGCATCTGAATAGTCAGAACAAACATAGACTCAAAATAAAAGGCTGAAGGAAAATTATCCAAGCAAACAACATCCATAAAAAAGCTGGAGTGGCCATACTAATATCAGATAATTCAAACTTTATACTCAGGAAGGTTGTAAGGAACAAAGATGGACATTATATATTAATCAAGGGGTATGTAGAGCAGGAAGAAATCACTCTTCTAAACATATATGCACCGAATAAGGGTCCAGCAAAATATTTAATACAATTGCTGACATAGCTGAAAAATAACATCAATAACAACACAATAATTGTGGAAGACCTCAACACAGCTTTGTCAACAATGGACAGGTCAACCAGACTGAAACCCAACAAGAATATACGGGATCTGAGGAGAGAAATGGAAGAAAGAGGCCTAGTGGATATATGTAGGAAACTCCACCCCCAGAAACCTGGATACACATTCTTCTCCAATGTACATGGGACGGCCCCGGAGAGATAGCACAGAGGCGTTTGCCTTGCAAGCAGCCAATCCAGGTCCAAAGGTGGTTGGTTCGAACCCCGGTGTCCCATATGGTCCCCCGTGCCTGCCAGGAGCTATTTCTGAGCAGACACCCAGGAG
>PVKC010000871.1:21756-57908 GCA_004027635.1 Crocidura indochinensis | reverse complement strand
TTGTACAACCTTTTCCAAGTGTGACATAATGCCTAGCTACAGTTGCTTTTTGGAAGAATTGCATGGGAGAGAAGGAGCAGCTTTAGGAAAGCTTTTTTTGTTGTATTCAATATATGCCACCTGGTGCCTTTTCAGGGACCATGACTGATGTCACATTCAAGGATCTTTCATCAGGTTACTGCTAGCAAAATGAGCCTGCTACTTGTCAGCTTCGATTTCTAAACCACTGCGATGAGTAAAAACCCCGGGAAAGTGTTGCTCTCACCTCTGGGGTGAGGATTTCGGTTTCAGGTTTTCTGAAAATGAGAACACTATATCTTCTTTAATCCCATCATCCATATCCTTTATCTGCTCCCTTTGCTTCTGTTCCCAGGGTGTTTCTTGTCTCCCCACTCGCACAATTTCAAACATCAGTATTATACTAATGTTCCCCAAAGGACTAGCTTTATTCCCCCGAATGTCTCACTAGCACATCAAGCAAAACTAAAATCCTGACCCCTATTTACATACCTCTCGGTTTACTCTGCCTATTCTGCCCCATATATTCAATATTGGTGATGGCTGGAGTCAATTGCCACTCTCTTCTCAATCTAGACATTTGAGTGACAGTCTCTGAACTTCTGTTGCTCTCACAATCACTTTGAATATATCACTATATACTGTTTATTCTCTAGCCTCTCCACCACCTGTTCTCTCAATCCCTACTTGTGTTAAATACTCCTAAGGTACTCCAAGATTTCAGGCTTTTCTTTTCTCAGCATAAGTGGGAAAATTGATCCTTTCAAATGTTTTTGTTTCTTTGCTTGTTTGGCGGGGAGGCACACCCAGCAGCGCTCAGGGGTTACTTCTGACTCTGAGCTCAGAAATTCTTCCTGGAAGGCTCTAAGGATCATATGGTTTGTGAGGAATCAAATCCAGGTCCATCCTGGGTCTGCTGCATGCAAGGCAAATGCCCTATCACTGTGCTATTGCTCCAGCCCAAGATCCTTTCAATTTTTAACATGTCATATTATTTACTGAAATTCTTTAAATGGAATTTCATCCTTTCAGATCCCAGTGGCTTTCCAATCCTTTTTCATGCTGCTCCCCTCTCTACACTTCATCATATCCTATTAAGTGACATGAATTCCTCCAGACCACCTTCTTTTAATCTATGTCTCTTTCTTTATTGCCTTTTAAAAATAAATGTACTATTTAATATCTTAAAAAAATAAGAGAAATCTCCAGAGCTAAAGAATATATGTGATCAAGTCCTGCATGCCTGAAGAGTACCAACCAAAAGAGACCCCAGAAAAAAAAAATACCCCAAGACACATCCTAGTCACAATGACGAATCCCACAGATAGAGACAGAATTCTGAAAGTAGCAAGACCAGAAATGGAAATTACATTCAAGGAAACATCCTTGAGATTTACAGCATACCTGTCACCAGAAATACTCAAGGCTAGAAAGCAATGGTGAGACATAGTGACAAAACTCAATGAAATAAATGCTTCACCTAGAATACTGTACCCAGCAAAGCTCACTTTCAGGTTTGACAGAAAAATACATGGTTTCACAGATAAACAAAAGTTCAGAAACTTTACAGACTCAAAACCAGACTTAAGAGAAAAACCGAAAGACCTAATTTAAGACAAGACTAACCAAAAGACACACCAAATTTCGATATAAAGATAGCATTAAATCCCAGGATAATTCTTTCTCTCAAGGTCAACGGACTAAATGCACCAGTTAAGAGACACAGAGTGGCTAAATGGATCAAAAAAACTCAATCCAAACTTCTGCTACCTACAAGAAACGCACCTGAATAGTCAGAACAAACATAGATTCAAATTAAAAGGCTGGAGGAAAATTATCCAAGCAAACAACACCCATAAAAAAGCTGGAGTCACCATATTATTATCAGATCATGCAAACTTTATATTCAGGAAAGTTGTAGGGGACAAAGATGGACATTTTGTATTAATCAATGGATATGTACAGCAGAAAGAAATCACACTCCTAGACATATATGCATCAAAGAAGGGGCCAGCAAAATATTTAATACAATTGTTGACAAATTTGAAAAATAATATCAATAACAACACAATAATTGTGGGAGACATAGCTTTTTCAACACTAGATAGGTCAACCAGACTGAAACCCAACAAGAATATGCTAGACCTAAGAAGAGAAATGGAAGAAAGGGGTCGAGTAGATATATATAAGACACTTCATCCCCAGAAACCTGGATACACATTTTTCTCCAAAGTACATGGAATAGTCTCCAGGATAGACTACATGCTGACACATAAAATATACCTTCATAATATCAAGAAGAAAAAAATTTTGCAGTTACCTTCACTGACCACAAGGCTCTGAAATTTATATGTGAATTCCAAAGGCACACAGAAGAAAAACTTTAACAGTTCGAAGTTAAACAGCCTCATACTGAATAAGCAGTATGTCTGAGATGAAATAAAAGAGGAAATCAAAACTTTCCTTGAAATAAATGATAATAAAGACACAAATTATCAGAACTTATGGGACACAGCAAAAACCGTACTGAGAGGAAAATTTATAGCTTTGCAAGCACTCATCAGAAAGGAAGAATGGGCCTACCTGAATAGTTTAGTGACGCAGCTCATAGAGCTAGAAAGTACTCAACTAAAGGACCCCAAAGTAGGGAGACAGATGGAAATAAAAAGCTGAGAGCACAAATCAATGAAGTAGAACCCCAAAAGACAATCTAAAAGATCAATGAAAGCAGAGGTTGGTTCTTAAAAAAAAAAAAAAAGATTGATAGACCACTGGCAAAACTAACAAAGAAAGAGAGAGAGAAACTTAATAACTCATATTAGGAATGAAAAAAGAGAGATTACTACTGATATGGCAGAGATTCAAAGGGTAATCAGACACTACTTTGATAAACTATGCCACTAAAAATGAGAACCTGGAAGAAATGTATACATTCTAAGACTCTTATAGTTTTCCAAGGTTGAATGAAGAGGACGTATCATATCTAAACACCACATCACTATTGATGAAATTAAAATGGTTATCAATAATCTGCCAAAAAACAAAGCCCAGACCCAGATATATTCACTAATGAATTCTTTCAAACTTTCCAAGAGAAACTACTACCAATCCTGGCAAGACTCTTTCATGAAATCGAAAAAACAGAAACACTTCCAAATAGCTTTTATGAAGTCAACACCACCCTGATAACTAAACCAGAAAGAGATGCTACAAAAAAAGAAAATTACAGACCAATATCATTGATGAATACAGATACAAAGATCCTCAATAAAATCCTGGCAAATAGGATTCAATGCCTCGTTAAGAAGACCATCCACCGGGGCCCGGGAGATAGCATGGAAGTTAAGGCATTTGCCTTTCATGCAAAAGGTCATCGGTTCGAATCCTGGTGCCCCATATGGTCCCCCGTGCCTGCCAGGAGCAATTTCTGAGCATGGAGCCAGGAGTAACCCCTGAGCACTGCCGGGTGTGACCCAAAAACCAAAACAAAAACAAACAAGAAGACCATCCACTACAATCAAGTAGGTTTCATCCCAGGAATGCAAGGATGGTTTAACATCCGTAAATCTATCAACATAATGGACAACATCAACAACAAGAAAAATAAAAATCATATGATCACAGAGATGCAGAGAAAGCATTTGATAAGGTCAAATGCCCATTCTTTATAAAAACTCTCAGCAAGTTGGGAATGAAAGAAACCTTCCTCAATATAGTCAGGGCCATCTACTACCACAAACGAGTGGCAAATATTATCCTCAATGGAGAAAAACTAAAAGTCTTCCCTCTAAATTCTGGCACAAGACAAGGTTGTCCTCTCTCATCATTCCTATTTAACATAGCACTGGAAGTACTCGCTATAGAAAGAAAAATATATCAAGGGAATCCAGACAGGAAAGGAAGAAGTCAAGCTCTCATTTTTTGCAGATGACATGATACTCTAAGAAATCCTAAATGGAGCAAAGAAAGCCTTTTCAACAAGTTGTGTTGGCACAACTGGCTAGCCATTTGCAAAATATTGAACTTAGACCCCCAGTTAACATCATTTATGAAGGTAAAATCCAAATGGATAAAAGACCTCGATGTCAGACCCGAAACCATAAGATATATAGAAAAATACATAGGCAAAACACTCCAAGACATTGAGACTACAGGCATATTCAAGGAGGAAAGTGCACTCTCCAAGGAAGTAAAAGCAGAGATTAACAGATGGGAATATATTAAGCTGAGAATCTTCTGAACCTCAAAGGAAATAGCTCCCAGGTTACAAGAGTCCCCCACTGAGTAGGAGAAACTATTTATTCAACTACCATCAGATAAGGGACTAGTCTCCAAAATATACAGGGCACTGACAGAATTTAACAAGAATAAAACATCTAATCCTATCAAAAATGGGGAGAAGTAATGGAAAGACACTTTGACAAAGAAGAAATACAAATGGCCAAAAGACACATAAAATGCTCCACATAACTAATCATCAGGGAGATGCAAATAAAAACAACTATGAAGTACCACCTCACACCACAGAGGTTGGCACACATCACAAAGAATGAGAACAAGCAGTGTTGGCGGGGATGTGGATAGAAAGGAAATCTTATCATCTGCTGGTGGGAATGCCATCTAGTTCAACCTTTATGGAAAGTGATATGCAGATTCCTCCAAAATATGGAAATCAAGCTCCCAGACAATCCAGCTATATCACTTCTAGGAATATAACTTATGATCACAAAAATACAATACAAAAATATCCCTTCCTTACACATATATTCATTGCAGCACTATTTACCATAGCAAGACTCTGGAAACAACCAAAATGCCCTTCAACATACAAATGGCTAACAAAACGTGGTACATATACGCAATGTAATATTATGTAGCTGTCAGGAGATATGAAGTCATGAAATTTTCTTATACATGGATGTACATGAAATTTATTATGCTGAATGAAATAAGAGAGAGAGAAACACAGAATGGCCTTACTCATCTATGGGTTTTAAGAAATATTAAAGACATTCTTGCAATAATATTTTTCAGACACAAAAGTGAGAGGGCTGGAAATTACAGTTGACCTCATGAAGCTCACCACAAAAGGATGAGTTTTGTTAGAGAAATAGTTACCTTTTGAACTATCTTAATAATGAGAATGTATGAGGGAAATCGAAAGTCTGTTAGAGTACAAGAGGGAGATTTGGGACATTGATGATGGGAATGTTGCACTGGTGATGAGTGGTGTTCTTTACATGACTGAAATCCAAACTCAATCATGTATGTAATCATGATGTTTAAATAAAATATAAAAAAAGAAATAAAAAATAATTATTTTAATTTTAGTGTTTAGAATCTTACCAAGAAGATCATTTTGGGGGATCCATTTATACAGATGAGTATTGTTGCCTAACGTAGCAGGCTTCTTGCCTTCATAGCGCCACAGAACCTATTGGTGTTAAGAAAATGGTTTAACATATTAGTTAAATATTAAATTAAAATTAAACCTTAAAAGTTTGATGAGAATTTTTAAAGTATAGAAACACAAAAGATCATTCAGTTTTATTTACAATTTCCTACACAAATTGTTTAAGTAGAAAATAAGGCACTTAAACTAAAAACTGCTAAAATATTAATATAATAAAAGGTAAAAAATGCTTATTTAATATTCAATAAATATTCATTCATATATTTATTTATATATTTAATATATAATTTAATATATATTTAATTTATATATTCATATAAATACTCATTTATATTCAATATACATGTTTCACACTGGTACATCAGTTAGTAGATCTTATAAGTAATCAGTAAATACATTTTTGAAACTTAAAACTTTAAAAATTCATTTTTTTTTATCAGCATTCCTGCTGGTGATCCAGCCTGCTTTAGAGTTGGGTCTGGACATACACACACTGATTCCTGCTGGTTTCTGCCAGGAGTCAGAAGGGCGCAGAAGCCATCTTGGGCCATGCGGTCTCCAGATGCCTGAGACTGGATTTTATCAGCATTCCTGCCGGTGATCCTGCTGCTTCAGAGGTGGGTCGGGAAGTACACTCACTGATTCCTGCTGGTTTCTGCTGGGAGTCAGAAGGATGCAGAAGCCATCTTGGGTCATGCTGTTTTCAGTTGCCTGAGACTGAATTTCTTTCTTTCTTTTTTTTTTTTTTTTTTTTTTTTTTTTTTTTAGTTTTTTACTCAATTTTTTAAATTATGAGAACAAAGATGCAAAGAAAGAGGACAGGGTAAAGTTACAGTGGAAGGACAATCACCCATAAACAGAATTCTCAGTAGTCCCATCAATGATATCCCAGCCTTGAACTTTCAGCCAAAGAACACTAAGAAAGACAAAACAGAAACCATGTACAATTACTTTGTCTCTCAAATCCCCGGTTTATAGTACATACTATTTCTTATCCTCACACAATATAATCTAAAGACATAAGACTTATGTAACTCCTTAAACATTGAAGGCAAAGTACATTTTTATATTTCTATGAACATGCATATTAGTTTAAGTTAACCTTAAAAGTTTCAGTGGGTTATTTTTCTTAAGGATTAGAGACAAGGGAACATAGTAAAATACGGTGTTAGAGTGGCATTTGCTTGCATAGGTCCACCAAAATGTGAGGGACATGGAAAGAAAAGCCATGGTCTAAGTACAAGGAGACCCTACCCCTGAAGTTTCCTGGCACAAGACCAACTCTAGGCTCCAGGCAAACTAGTTTGTACAATCCAAGTCATTGTCTGTAGTGGCAATACACCTCCATTCCCCACATAATCTCTGTTGTTGGAATCATGCTTTTGTATTAAAGATCCTGGAATCTGCATATCCCATATTGCAGTCAGGATGGTGCAGAGCATTCTCTTGTTTCATCTCACACTTAAGGGGCAATAGAGAGAACCATGTCCTGTCGAGCAGGTCACTGTTGTTGTCAAGTCTTCTCCGTGTTAACGGAAGTCTCTTTTCAGGAGGTCGATGTCAGAGCCTTGGTAGTGTCTTCCCTGGTAGAGGATTGCTTCCAGATGTTGCTATAAAAAACCTTGGATGTTTCGTAGATAGCTTGCCTGGTTCCGGCGTGGAGGATGCCCATTCATCTGAGGCCTGTGCCAGGTCATTATATCAATGTTTGGGGTGTAAGGTCCCATTGTACTGAGATTTGTGTGTTCCTACCTCTATTAGATAAGAACTTGTCTGTATGTACAGTATTTTCTCATTTTAATGTGTCTATGCAAACAAGGATCAATGCCACGTAGCATTATCGGCACATCTGGAGGCCATAGGAACAAGACCAACAATCTCTATGACATAGTTCAATCATAAGAATTAAACTGAGGGACACTTCCACCATCACTCCTTATTGAACGGCTCACAAAGAAAAGACAAGATAAAAAGTGGATAGAAACGTCACAGTAGAAGAATATATAGAGAGAGTTATAGCTGTTAAAGAAAATGCACACAAAATATTCAAAAGACATATGTGTTCATTTTATGTCCTTTGAAATAGTTTTGGTATTGTTAGATCCACTGTATGACTTTGGTCTGTGATTAGAACTGTGTGATACTGAAGTTAAGAAGGGTAAATGTGGGGTATTGATGGTTGGGAGGAGTATATGTTCGCGAGGGGAACTAGCCCCTGCATGGTTTGGAACATGTAGACTGGTATGAAATTGCCAGTGACTGCCTGAGTATAGCTGAGCAGTTACCTTCCATTCCTAGTTAAGCTCCTACAAGTGTAAAAAGGTTTCTGGCACATACGGAGGTCTGCCAAAACCCATACTGGCTGAGACTCCCACTCCCAGGAAGGAAGGAGGTCCTGCACCCCAACCCTAGACCAGGCTAAGAGGCCTCTGGCACATACAGAGGTCTGCCAAAGGCCAAGGCCAGTGCTGGCTGAAAGTCCCACTCCAGGAAGGAAGGAGGGCCCTCCCAGGCCCAAAGGACAGGAGATCAAACCCCACCCCCTAAGCCTCACTCTGGAGCCGACTTGGAAGTGGGAAAAACCCAGGGTGCCCTGTAAGGTCCTCCCAGGAACTCACCTGGAGCTCCAGAGGAAAGAGGAAGAGGGGTGCAGGGTGACCCAGGTCCTGCACCCCAACCCTAGGCCGGGCTAAGAGACCTCTTGCATATATGGAGGTCTGCCCGAGACTGAATTTCATCAGTGTTCCTGCAGGTGATCCTGCCTGCTTCAGAGTTGGGTTGGGACGTACACACACTGATTCCTGCTGGTTTCTGCTGGGAGTCAGAAGGACGCAGAAGCCATCTTGGGTCATGCAGTTTTTAGCTGCCTGAGACTGGATTTCAACAGCGTTCCTGCTAGTGATGGTGTGTCGGGACATACACACACTGATTCTTGCTGGTTTCTGCTGGGTAGAAGGGCAGAGAAGCTATCTTGGGCCATGGTATTTCCAGCAGCCTGAGACTGGATTTCATCGGCATTCCTGCCTGCGATCCTTCCTGCTACAGAGAGTTCTTAGCTAGCTCTGCTCTCCTGCTGTGCCTTGGATGACCCTGAGGACTTGAAAAAAACTCTTTGCTTTGCATGTCTGTCTTTTCTGAATAATTGAAGCTATTGTCAGAGGCCTAGGAAGTGCACCCCTCAAAAACCCTGTCATCTAGAGGCTGCAGAAGAGTATGGCTTCTCCGCTTTATTTCATAGCCATACACTCTATCTAACCAATGAAACCCACCACAAGATGAAGAAAATAATCACACTACAAGCATGACAATGGGGAAACCTTGCAGGCAAACACTATGCACAGAGAATGAAGACAATAGCTTGGAAGACCCCAAAAATTTCAACATATGATTAACCTCTCAGATAAGGAGTTTAGGATAGAATCATGGAAGATGATCATAGAACTCAAAAAAGCATAGATCGATCAGAATAGAACACAAAGAAAGAAATCAGAAAACTCCAAACTGAAATAACATCTGAAAAACACGGTAGCTGAACTGAAAAACTCAGTGGATGGCCTTGCCAGAAGGGTAACAGCAGCTGATGACAGAATAAATATGCTGGAAGATGAGATGCAAAAAACTCAACAAAACAGAAAAAATTGGAAAAGAAATTAATACAAACGATCAAGCAATGGAAAAAGTACTCAAGGAATGTGAACAGATGAAAAGAGAAATCTTTGATAAACTCAAAAGAAACAACATAAGAATCATTGGAGTTACAGAGGCCCAGGTAGGAGATCCCAAGGAAGAATCAACTGTCAAAGACATCATCAAAGAGATACTCCCAAAGTTAAAGACTACATGCAATCAAATCCTGCATGCCCGAAGGGTACCAGCTATAAGAGACCCAAAGGAAAGTACCCAACGACACATCCTCGTTACAATGACAATCCTACTGATAGAGGTAGAATACTTAACGCAGCAAGATCAAAAAGGGAAATTACATTCAAAGGAGTGTCCTTAAGACTTACAGCAGATATGACACAAGAAACTCTCAAGGCAAGAAGATAGTGGTGGGATATTATGACAAGACTGAATGAAATGAATGACTCACCTAGAATACTGCACCCAGCCTGACTCACATTCAGGTTTGAAGGAAGAATTCATAGCTTCCTGGATAAACAACAGCACAGAAATTTCACAGATGAAAAACCGTCCTTAAAGGAAAAATTGAAAAGTCTACTTTAAGACAAGAGAGACCAACAAACACAGAAAACTTATCTACAAAGATGACATTAAATCCTATGACAGTCATCTCCCTCGATGTCTATGGACTAAATTCACCAATTAAAAGACACAGAGTGGCAAAATGGGTCAAAAAGATGAACCCAACCTTCTGCTGTCTACAAGAAACACACCTGAATAATCAGAACAAACAGACTCAAAATCAAAGCCTGGAGAAAAATCATCCAAGCAAACCCTAAAAAAGCTGGGGTGGCCATAATAATATATGATGACACCAACTTTATACTAAAAAATATGGTAAGGGACAAAGATGGACACTTTGTACTAATCAAGGGATATGTTCAACAGGAAAAAGTCAGACTATTAAACATATATGCATCCAATGAGAGACCAGCAAATTATCTAATAAATTATTGACAAACCTCAAAGGGGACATCAATTATAACACAATAATTTGTGGGAGACTTAACATGGCCCTGTCAACACTTGATAAGTAAACCATACTGAAATCCAACAAAAACATACTAGCCCTGAAAAGAGAAATGGAAGTAAAAGGACTAGTAGACATATATAGGACATTCCAACCCCCATAACCTGAATACACATTCTTCTATAATGTACCTGGGTCATTCTCGAGGATAGACCACATGCTGATACATAAAACATACCTCCATAAAATCAAGAGGATAGAAATCTTGCAGGTTAGATGCTAAGTACAACAGGACATGGAAGAAAAACTTTAACAATTGGAAATTAAACAGCTTACTACTGAACAACCAATTGGTTCGAGATGAACTCAAAAAGGAAATCAAAACTTTCCTGGATACAAATGATAATGAAACACAAACTGCCAGAACAATGGGACACAGCAAAAGCGGTCCTGAGAGGAAAATTTATAGCTCTACAAGCACATATAAGGAAGGAAGAAGGGACATACCTGAGTAACTTAATGACACAGCTCAAAAAGTTAGAAAATGACCAACAAAAGTAACCAAAAATAGGGCGTCAGAAGGAAATAACAAAGCTGAAAGTAGAAATCAATGAAGTGGAAAACCAAAAACATTTCGAAAGATCAACGAAAGAAGAAGATGGTTCTTTGAAAAAATTAACAAGATTGATAAACCATTGACAAAACTCACAAAGAAAGAGAGAGAGAAACCTGATAACCCATATTAGAAATGAAAAGGGGGAAATCACCATAGATACTGCAGAGAACCAAAGGGTAATCAGAGATTACTTTGAGAAACTTTATGCTACTAAACATGAGAACCTAGAAAAATGGAAAAATTCTTAGACATGTATAACCTTCCACAGTTAAGTAAGGATGATGTAGCATATCTAAACACCCTCATCACTACTGAGGAAATTTAAACTGTAATCAGACATTTGTCCAAAAAGAAAAGCCCAGGCCCAGACAGATTTACTAATGAATTCTTTTAAACCTTTCTAGAGGAGCTACTATCAATCCTAACCAGACTCTTCCATAAAATTGAAAAAAAATGGGAACATTCCCAAACAGCTTTTATGAAGCCAACATCACCTTGATACCAAAACCAGACAGAGATGTTGCCAAAAAAGAAAATTACAGATCAATATCCCTGATGAACACATGCAAAGAACTTCAACAAAATCGTGGCAAATACGATCCAATCCATCATCAAGAAGATCATACACTATGACCAAGTAGGTTTTGTCCCAGGAATGCAAGGATGGTTTAACATCCGTCAATCTATCAACATAATACACAACATCAACGAGAAAAATAAAAATCACATGATCACATCAATAAATGGAGAAAAAACATTTGATAAGGTCCAGCACCAATTCTTGATCAAAACTCTCAGCAAGATGGGAAAGAAAGGAACCTTACTCAATTAAGTTGAAGCCATCTACCACAAGCCAATGGCAAATATTATCCTCAATGGAGAAAAACTAAAAGTCTTTCCTCTAAATTCTGGTACAAGACAAGACTGTCTGCCCTCGCCACTCTTCTTCAACATAGTACTGGAAATACTTTCAATAGTAATCAGGCAAGTAAAAGATATTAAAGCATCCAGATAGGAAAGGAAGAAGTCAAGGTCTCGCTGTTTGCAGATGACATGATAGTCTACTTAGAAAACCCTAATGGCTCTACCAAAAAGCCTCTAGAAACAAAAGATGCATATAGCAAGGTAGCAGGCTACAAAATTAACACACAGAATTCAATGGCTTCTTATACACTAATAATGAAAGGGAAGAGATGGACGTTAAGAAAGCAATCACATTTACATTAGTGCCACGCAAACTCAAATAACTTGGAGTCAAATTGACAAAGATGTGAAGGACCTATACAAAGAAAAATATAAAGCTCTGATCCAAGAAATAAGCAAAGACACGCGGAAATGGAAACACATACTCTTCTCATGGATTGGCAGTATTAACATCATTAAAATGGCAATACTTCCCAAAGCATTATACAGATTTAATTCGATCCCTATAAAGACACCCATGACATTCTTCAAAGAAGTGGATCAAACAGTTATGAAGTTCATCTGGAACAATAAACACCCTCGAGTAGATAAAGCACTCCTAGATAAAAGGGAAAATGGAAGTACTACTTTCCCAAACTTTAAACTGTACTACAAAGCAATAGTTATCAAAACAGCATGGTATTAGAATAAAGACAGACCCTCAGTTCAGTGGAATAAGCTTGAGTTCTCAGACATTGTCCTCCAGACATACAAGCACCTAATTTTTGACAAAGAAGCAAGAAATCCTAAGAGGAGCAGGGAAATCCTCTTCAACAACTGGTGCTGGCAGAACTGGTTAGTCACTTGCATAAAAGTGAACATAGACTCCCAGTTATCACCATGTACAAAGGTAAAATCCAAATGGATTAAAGACTTTGATATCAGACCTGATACCATAAGGTATATAGAGCAACACTTAGGTGAAACACTTTATGACATTGAGACTAAAGACATCTTCTAGGAGGAAACTGCACTTTCCAAACAAGTGCAAGGAGAGATCAACCGATGGGAATACATTAAGCTGAGAAGCTTCTGCACCTCAAAAGAAATAGTGCCCAGGATACAAGAACCACCCACTGAGTGGAAGAATCTATTCACCCATCACTCATCAGATAAGGGGCTAGTCTCCCAAATATACAGGCACTGATAGAACTTTACAAGAAAAAGACATCTAATCCCATCAAAAAATTGGGAGAAGAAATGAACAGACACTTTGATAATGAAGAAATACAAATGGCCAAAAGCACATGAAAAAATGCTTCTCATCACTAATCATCAGGGAGATGCAAATAAAAACAACTATGAGGTACCACCTCACACCACAGAGATTGGCTCACATCACAAAGAACGAGAACAATCGGTGCTGGTGGGGATGTGGAGAGAAAGGAACTCTTGTCCACTGCTCTTGGGAATGCCCTCTATTCCATACTCTATCTAAAGCGATATGGAGATTCCTCCAAAAACTGGAAATTGAGCTCCCATTCAACCCAGCTATTCCATTCCTAGGGATATACCCTAGGAACACAAGAATACAATACAAAAATCCCTTCCTCACACTTATATTCATTTCAGAACTACTCACAATATCAGGCTCTGGAAACAACCAAGATGCCTTTCAACAGGCGAATGGCTAAAGAAACTGTGGTACATATACACGATGGAATATTATGCATCTGTCAGGAGAGATGAAGTCATGAAATTTTCCTATGCATGGACATACATGGAATCTATCATGCTGAGTGAAATAAGTCAGAGGGAGAGAGAGACGCAGAATAATCACATACATCTATGGGTTTTAAGAAAAATAAAAGTCAATTTTGTAACAATCCTGAGACATTGAGAGGAGGCTGGAACTTACAGCTCACTTCATGAAGCTCACGACAAAGGGTGGTGAGTGTACTTATAAAAATAAATACACTGAGAACTCCCATGACCCATGTGAATGAATGAGGCAACTGGAAAGCCTGTATTGAGTACAGCTGGGGGTGGGGTGGTATGGAGGGAGATTTGAGACATTGGTGTTGGAAATGTTGCACTGGTGAAGGGGGGTGTTCTTTACATGATTGAAACCTAATCACAATCTTATTTTTAATCAAGATGCTTAAATATATTATAAATAAAAAAGGAAAAAATTCACTCAAGAAGTTTTAAGATATACGTGTGCTATATTTTATTTATTATGACTAATTCAACATTTAGTAGTATAAGGTTTAAAAATTAAATTCTATGTATGGGATTTTACATATTACCATATGTTACATGAAATTCATTTTTAATTAACAAGAATAAATTTTGATTGAGAAAAGTTTGATGCTTATCTTCAAAACATCAAATGAAGAATGACAAAGTAGCAATTCATTTTCATGAATGTGTTTTTTTTAAAAATATGACAGCTAAATTTCTCCTTCTCATATTAGCACACTATAAAAAATTCAGGATGTGATATTGTTTGGTTAAATTATATTTATTTAAGCACCATGATTACAAATATAATTCTATATATATGATTACAGTCATGTAAAGAACACTCCCTTTCACCAGTGCAAGATTCCCAACACCAATTTCCCAGATTACCTCCTCCCCATCCCACCTACACCTGTAATTGAGGCAGGCTTTCTACTTCCCTCATTCTTTCACATTGCTATGATAGTTCTCAGTATAATTATTTCTCTAAATGCTCTCATCACTCTATATGGAGAGCTTCTTACATGAGCTGCACCTACCAGTCCTCATCTCTCTGGACTCTGATATACTGCTAAAAATCTCTTTCATTTTTCTTAAAACCCATAGATGAGTGAAATTATTCTGTGTCTTTCTTTCTCCCTCTATTTTCACTCAGCATTATAGATTCCATGTACATCCATGTATAGGAAATTTTCATGGCTTCATCTCTCCTGATGGCTGAATAGTATTATATTGTGTAAATGTACCACGTTCTTTTAGCCATTCATCTGTTGAAGGGCATCTTGTTTGTTTCTAGATTCTGGCTATTGAAAATAGCACTGCAATGAATATAGGTGTGCGGAAGAGATTTTTGTATTGCATTTTTGTGTTCCTCGTGTATATTCCTAGCAGTGGCATAGCTGGATAGCATTAGAGCTCAATTTCCAGTTTGTAGAGGAATCTCCATATTGCTAGGTTGTACTAGACAGCATTCCCACCAGCAGTGAAAAAAAGTTCCTTTCTCTCCACATTACCACCAGCACTGCTTGTTTTCCTTCTTTGTGATGTGTGCCAGTCTCAGTTGCTTAGGGTAGTACTCATAGTTGTTTTAATTTGCATCTCCCTAACAATTAATGATGTTGAGCATCTTTACATGTGCCTTTTGGCCATTTGCATTTCTTCTTTTACAAAGTGTCTGCTCATTTCTTCTCCCTATTTTTTTGATGGGATTAGATGTTTTTTCCTTGTACAGTTCTATCAGTACCTGTTTATTTTGGATATTAGTCCTTATCTGATGGGTTTTGGATGAGTAATTTCTCCCACTCAGTGGGTGACTTTTGTATTCTGCACACTATCTCCTTTGAGGCGCAGAAGCTTCTCAGCTTAATATAGTCCCATCTATTTATCTCTGCTTCCACTTGTTTGGAGAGTGCTGTTTTCTCCTAAAATATGCCTTCAGTTTCAATGTCATGGAGTGTTTTACCAACATGTTATTTTATATTCTTTATAGTTTCAGATCTGATAGCAAGGTCTTTAATCCATTTAGATTTTACCTTCATAAATGGTGTTAGCTGGGGGTCTGATTTCACTTTTTTGCAAATAACTAACCAGTTGTGCCAATATCAATTGTTGAAGGGCTTTCCCTGCTCCATTTAGGATTTCTTGCTTCTTTATCAAATACTAGGTGGTTATATGTCTGGGGAACATTCTCTGTGTACTCAAGCCTATTCCACTGATCTGAGGGTCTGTCTTTATTCCAATCCCATGCTGTTTTGATAACTTTTGCTTTGTAATACAGCTTAAAATTGGGGAAAGTAATGCCTCCCATATTCCTTTTCCCAAGGAGTGCTTTAGATATCCGAGGATGTTTATTTTTCCAAGTGAATTTTAGAAATGCTTGATTAACTTCATTGTAGAATGTCATGGGTATCTTTAGAGGAATCACGTTAAATCTGTACAATGCTATTGGAAGTACTGCCATTTTTATGATGTTGACCCTGCCATTCCATGAACAGGGTATGTGTTTCCATTTCAGCGTATCCTCTCTTATTCTTGGAGCAGTTTTTTTTTTATAGTTTTCCTTGTATAGATCCTTCACATTTTTAATCAGTTTTACTCCAAGATATTTGAGTTTGTGTGGCACTAATGTAAATGGGGTTGTTTCCTTAATGTCCATTTCTTCCCTATCATTATTGGTGTATAAAAAGACCATTGATTTTTTGTGTGTTAATTTTGTAACCTGCCACCTTGCTTTATTATTCTATTATTTCTAGAACCTATTTGGTAGAGTCTTTAGGGTTTTCTAAGTTGAGTATCATGTCATCTTCAGTGAGAGCTTGACTTCTTATTTTCCTATCTGCATTCCTTTTATATCTTATTCTTGTCTAATTGCTATAGCAAAGACTTCCAATATTTTGTTGAATAGGAGTGGTGAGAGGGGGCAACCTTGTCTGGTATTGGAGTTTAGTAGAAGGCTCTGATAGTTTGTGCTTTCATTGTTATTTATTTCCGAGAAAGTTTTGATTTTCTCTTTGATTTCATCTCGGTCCCATTGGTTGTTCAGTAGTAGATTTTTTAATTTCCAGCTATTAAAGTTTTTCTTGTGTTTCCCTTTGTAGTACACATCTAACTCAGAGCCTTGCGGTTAGCAAATGTCACATGAAAAATTTTTATCTTCTTGATTTTATGAAGGTATGATTTATGTACCAGCATGTGGTCTATCATAGAGATAGACCCATGTATTTTGGAAACGAATGTGTATCCAGGTTTCTGAGGATGGAGTGTCCTAGTATGGCCACTTCAGCTTTTTTAAGGGTGTTGTTTGCTTGGATGATTTCCGTCCAGCTTTGATTTTGAGTCTATGTTTATTCTGACTATTCAAGTGTGTTTCTTGTAGGCAGCAGAAGATTGGGTTTAGTTTTTTGATCCATTTTGCCACTCTGGGTCTCTTAAGTGGTGCATTTAGTCCATTGACATTGATAGATATAATTGTCATGGGATCTATTGCCATCTATGTGTAGAAATGTGGTGTGTTTGTTGATCTGTCTTGTCTTTAAAATAGATCTTTCAGGTTTTTCTTTTAAGGCTGATTTTGAGTCTGTAAAGTTTTTGAGCTGTTGTTTATCTGTGAAGCCATGTATACTTCTTTCAAACCTGAAAGTGAGTTTTTCTGGGTGCAATATTATAGGCGAAGAATTTACTTCATTGAGTTTTGTCACTATATCTCACCACTGCCTTCTGGACTTGAGTGTTTCTGGAGACAAGTTGCTGTACATATCAAGGATGCTACCTTGAATGTAATTTCCCTTTTTGATCTTGCTGTGGGATTCATCATTGTGACTAGGATATGTCTTGGGGTGTTTATCATAGGATCTCCTTTAACTGGTATTCTTTGGGCATGTAGGATTTGGTTACATGTATTCTTTAGCTCTGGTAGTTTCTCTGTGATGATGTTTTTGACTGTTGATTCTTCCTGGAGATTTTCTTCATGGGTCTCTGGGTCTCCAATGATTTTTAAGTTGTTTCTGTTGAGTTTATCAAAGACTTCTATTTTTATCTCTTCATATTCTTTGAGTAATTTTTCCATTGTCTCATCATTAGCTTTAAGGCTTTTTTCCAATCTCTTCTGCTGTATGGAGTTGTTATGCATCTCATTTTCCAGTGCACTAATTTTATGCTCAGCTGCTGTTAACCTGTGGGAAAGCTCATCCATTTTGTTATTCAATCCATCTACTGAGTTTTTCATATCTGTTATTTGACCTGATATTTCAGTTTGGAGTTTTCTGATTTCTATCTTCATATTCTCTTGATTATTATTAGTGTTCTATACTTTCTTTGAGTTCTATGAGCAACTTCCATATTTCTCTCTAAACTCCATATCTGAGATACTACCTAGGTGGTTGGCCGTTGTTGGGTCATCAGAGTTGCCATCTTCATTCTCTATGCCTGATGTAGGTCTCTGTAGTTCCCCCATTGGCACTCTTGTGGGGTTTTCTATGTGTTGTGGTTATATTTATTGGCTATGCTTCACAGCCACACTCCTCTGCTTCGATCCTTAAGAGGTGTTGTTAAGGGGCCCTGCAGAGTCAGCTTTATACATAACTCCAGCTTGTAAAGACTCACCTCAGCCTAGGCAAGCTCTCAGGGGAGGAATGCCAGAGAAGATCAAAGTTCCCAGGTTGAAATAATCCGGAGAAGCCTCAAAATGTCTGCTGAGCTTATGGGAGCCCAGCAGGGTCAGCTTTATCCACAACTCCGGCCGGAAAGATACACCTCAGCTGAGGCAAGCCAGCATGTAATATCTTTATATGCTCACTGAGAGATTTAAATTTCTACAGTGAGAATTTTTGAAATGTAGAAAAAGGAGTGAGTTTTGGCTATAGACATACAGTAGTGTAAAGAAAGGCAAGATTATTTGTGTTTTACCCCAAAAACCAGTAGAACTGCTACTATGTGATAAAAAAACACAACTATTAATTTTTATGATACTTACTTGTAATCGTCTCTATAGGTAATCCCAAAATATTTTTTGGGAATTACACAAAATCTTCAGAGTCTGGATTATAATGTAAACAAGCACAACATCTATTTGCTATGTTTTTTGTTAACTTCATTTTCTCAGCAATAAAATGAATAATAATGTTAAGAAAAAATATCAGTGAATGAACATAAAGTAATTGTTAGCTATGTATTGTAGTTGTATTCTATCTAACCAACAAAATATAGTTCACTAGGAAATTTGAAACAATGGAGTACTTCACCATTTTCCTATACTAAACATATCTTATTTACTTACTTGGAAATGAGTCCTATGTTACCATACAAGCACAGCCATCTAATGATTTTCTTGCTTTATAGATTAATAGTTAAAGTTATGGTTTGATATTTTTAAAATACCATTTGCAGTGTTTACTTTGCAAGGAAAATGTATAAATTGCAGGATAGAATTTGATGCTTCTGAGCATGCCCAAATTATTATTATAATAATCATCCTATTGATCTTTAATATATTTTATTCTGTGTTCAATATTATTGTTCTTCCACATACCCTTTATTTTACTTGAACAACTGTCATGTATATTATTGTATTGGATTGATAAAATAAAACATTATCATAAAACTTTACTATTTATTACATGCAATCTATAATCTCAATTATTATACAACTACATTTAAATAGTTTTTAGCTGTGAACCTTCAAACCATTAAAAATTTAATAGACAGATTGTTAATACATTTTTATTATACATAGGTAATATCTAACCTTTTGTGGAATCTGTGCAAGGGCTGATGCAATTACATTGACTCTCTCTTCTGTCAAAATAGAAATCATTGACCCCAGACTGAACACCACAATGCCATTTTCACCAGAGCTCTGTACAAATTCTTCCATTTCCTGAGAAGAAAAACATTTTTCCATGTATGAATAATATAATCTCATAAGACTAGAGCCAATATACAGCTCAAGAATAAAGCACTTGATTGCAAGTGTGAGCCCCTTTTTTTAATCCTGGCATCACACACATCAATAATAAAGATATAATTCTATCATCTAGTCCAGGATAAAATATTTTAACTGTTTTGGGATTAATAATGCTATTTAAAATTATTTTAACTATACACAAGTTTTACATTGTAGATATACATTTAGTTGTAGTATGATTCAGAACTGCTTATATATTTATGCATTGGGGCATGCAAAATCACTATTCTTTCTCTTCTTAAAGTGCCTGTGGGCTTTTATATCATTTCTTTAGTGTCATATCAGGTTTCCCTCTCCATCCTAATTTAGCATCCTTTTGCCTTACCAGATGAGGCAAGGATTTTATGTTTATATAAAAATATATTTATAACATGCTAGGATTTTTTTTGCCATGACGCAATTTCTATTACATAACCTTTATGAATTAAGCAGCGATGATTATTGTTGTGCATAATCTTTTCAATTTAGTGCTTTTATTTTTTTAGTATACATGACCACAAATAAAATATCTGGGTCATATATGAGAAAAGTTTTGTTTTGGGAGTCTCCCAATTGATGCTAAGGTCATAAATCCTTCTGAATGATCTTTGTCTTACCTGAACAACAGTTTGATGCAAGTGGCTTTGAAAATGCCCTGCAGTGCAAAGAATTGCATGAAAATGTACCAACTCGGTTCCTAAATATTTCAGGTTATTAACAAGAAATACTCCTTATTCTCCAGGACTGCCCCCACAGATAGTACAGAATCTTATGGTGATAGTGATTATATGCCAGCATTTACCTTTCTGACCTATCTCCTACACGTTATCTTTTAATTTTTTAAGGAGTGTACATAATGTTTTCCATAGAGATAGAACCAGGCGAACTTACTACTGATAAAAAGATTCTATGTATTCTGATCAGTGGCACTAACTATAAAATCATAATGGGTAAATATTATCTAGGATGTATTTTATTTTCCAAACCTGGAGTCTGTAAAGAACGAGCAATAATATACACTTTAGTCTTCCTTGGTTCATGTTCCTGCATCCAAAATGAGTAAAGAAAATGCGAAATATAAAGAATGTTTTGAGATATTGGCAGGAAAATTAGTGGTGACCTCCTTAGATATTAAAACTTATGCTTTAAGGAGTAAATGAGAACATACTCTGTGCAGTAATCAGATTTCTACCAAGTATGTTAGATTTCTTTTTTTCTTTTTTTTTGGTTTTTGGGCCACACCTGGTGACGCTCAGGGGTTACTCCTGGCTATTCGCTCAGAAGTCGCTCCTGGCAGGCACAGGGGACCATATGGGGAACCGGGGGATCAAACCGCGGTCCGTCCTAGGTTAACGCAGGCAAGGCAGGCACCTTACCTCCAGTGCCACTGCCCGGCCCCCATGTTAGATTTCTATGAACAAAAAGTCAACTGTACAGTTCCTTCCTGAAAGACTTAGAGCTCTCAATTCCTATTGGTTCTCACATTGTTTTGGGGCTTTCTACTCATGTTTGTTTTATAGGGCACTTAATTTTCAGCAGATGGGATTCAGACCTAAAATTTTTCTTACTAAATTTAGCAGGGCTCCCTAGGTTTCTGCAACTATGATCACTGAGTAGAAACTGGATATTCATGAACCAAATTTCCTCAGCATTGTAAATTTGCACACAGCTTCATGAAGTTGCTAATCAGAAATCATGCTATGTCCACATAGTTGTTGTCAGAACTAACTTAGAGTTACTTTCAGAAAAGCAGAAATAACAGAAATGGTGGCTCACTAGTTTGTGCACAACTTGCTCCATATATTTCAGATAGAGTGTTCTTGAATACAAGAATGATTTCAATTTACTATTAAACTGGCAGCATAGGTTGCACCATCACCATAAGTTGCTCTGCAACTATGGCTGCCTACATGTTACTGATTACTTGAACCTAAAATATTCTACTTATCCCACTCACTGTTTCTGGACCAGAGACATAGTTAACTCTGGTGTTTATAACAGTGAATATTTAATCATCTTCAAGACCTGATATGTTAACCTGTTGGAAAATGGCCAGCTAGATTGTTTTTGTTTGTTTGCGGAGGCGTTCAAGCCAAGCACTGCATTGACTGTGTTTAGGGACTATTATGGATTATGTATTAAAAGTTGACTCCAGAAAATATACATTTGTTCCTATGTTGTTATAGTGATTGATATGTAGTAGTTTTAGACTAGACAAGCAACTTATGCCCTGTTTCAGCTCTCTTTATCAGATTATTCTCTACTTGTTCCTGAATACATGAACTATTGAGAGATTCTTCTCTTATCTAGGTAAAAATTTAGCAAATCTTTTTTTTAACAAAATAGCAAACAAACATATTCACCATTGTGAATTCATTAGAACTAGGAAACATAACGCAATGTCACTTCTCTAACCATAGTATATACTTTAAAGTATAAACTTTAAGTGAACTTTCATATCTAAACTATTTTTGAAGAGAGAACATCTTCATACAATCTGGGTTTTATATTGCTGCAAATTCAATATAGACAGTGCATTAAATATTCCAAAATTTTTCTATGTATTCTTAATTAAATATCTTAAAGGATTAGCTTTATTATAGATTATATTGACATTTTGCTTTCCACCACAAATCATTTCATCCTATATGTTAGCAAGTTATATTCTTGGCAATGTTACATGATGGGCTATTTTTAGACACAAGAAAGTGGTTGGAATTCAATATTTTAGATTGATTTTCTTGGTGTCATAAAAGTGGACCACTTCTACAACTGATACCCAAAGGAGCAGTTTGATGCCAATACTCCCAGGTAGACATTACCAGGCAGACAACTAGATCAATTCAGAATGGCAGCACAAATATTTTTCTTTCATCGTGAAGATATAGCATCCCATATTCTCACCCTATATTCTGACATAGAAATTACCCAGCTCCATAACTGATCTCAAAAAAATTATAAGCAACTGATTCTTCTCAAACTGATTCAGTTTATTGGTTAAAAACTCTGAGACCCATTTCTTACTTATCCTTCACCCCGCAGCGAAAAACCCAACAACCCCTGCCCATTCTTGCCATCTGACATCATAGGAACAGCTCAGCTCCTCACCTAATCTCAAAGAATATGATGTTACTAGTTCTTTCCTGGTATACTTACTGATCTGGGCCGAAACTCTGGCCCTTCTCAAATGAGGACTAGGAGGATTCCCATTTCTGCCTGAGATCACACAGTTTACAAAAACACTTAGTACTCTCTGTCATTTAAAGTTGGCCCAAGCTCCACAACTGAATCTTATTAAACTGTCAAGTCACCAAACTGTTCCAAATCTATGGGTCTTTGACCATACAGCCACAGATTTGGCCATACAACATCTTGTAATTTCATAGATTGTCGATCCATTAGGATACCAGAAAATATAATGGGAAAATTATATAGAAATTTACCAAGATAAATGACCTTAATCAATAATACAGAAGTCTTACTAGAATTAATAATTACAATGACATTCAGTAACTGATTTTAGGAATAGCATTATAAGATATAATAATTATGACAAGCTGATTCTTATTGATTTACATTTTAAAATATTTTATTTCTGTTATAATAGAGAAGGGAAATAAAGTTGTGCTTGCAATAGAGGTGGCATTAGGATTGGTGTGTGTGAAAATGGGGAAGGATATTTCTAGTGGGATAGTTGTTGGAACTTTAATGGCTAAAACAACTGAATTATAAAGAACTTGGTAAATAATGTTAGCAACAAAAATTGTATATTTTGGTAAACCTTAAAATCTTATTACATATTGCAGATCATATATTTTACTCCATATAATACTTTTTGTAGTCATAGTGCTAAAAGTCATGTTATACAAGGCGTTTCAACGAGATTTGCTACAGCTTTAATTCATGACTGAACAAGCTATTTGAACTTTTATTAGCTGATACAAAATCTAAATGTCTCAAATGATGCTATTTTAGATATTACAATGACAGTAATATAAATTTATATTTAATTATAAAGTTATAACTAATTTGATGACATGCACCTATATTTTATGTGCAATTGTCCTTTTAGCTTGCTTTCTGATGATGAAACCCAGAACAAACAAAACACTGGACTAAGTTTACCTGAGGTAGCGGTTTGGCTGGTTTGCACTGGAGTCCTCCTACAAATTCAAAATTTGGTAAGATTGGGTGAGGAAACTGAAAATCCCAATATGTTCTCATGAGCCATATTTGAGCTTTTGCCATTAGTTGATGTACCTTACAGGGTCTTCCTAAAACAAAACAATACAAATTATTATGTGGACAATGAAAATACATAATGTGAATAACCAAGAAATTTTCAAATGGAACTTTGAACAGTGGAGTTGAGGAAAGTAACACCTGTTTTTTGGTTATGCAAACTATTTACCTATATCTGCATTTTCTCACATGTTCTGTCATTTCCTAAAAACATTTTTACCTGTGATACAATGGTTATATTATATACAATATATATGCTCTAAAGATGTATTCAGACATATTTATATAATGTAAAAATCTTCTGAATATTGAGAAGTAGATTGTATCAGAAATAAAGCACTTAGAGGCAACTTAACTAAAGAGTTAAATTGGGAGTTTAGCACCAATAAAATGACAATACTTCCTAAAGCAATGTACTGATTTAATGCAATCCCCATATGGAGACCCATGAAAATTTTCAAAGAAATAAAAAAACACTACTGAATGTCAAATAGAATAATAAAACTCAAATAACTAATGCAATTTTTAAGGAAAAGAAGAAGGGGAAAGGGAGAGAAAAGAAAAGAAGACAAAGAAAAATTTTAAAAAATGAAGAAAAGAAGAGAGAAAAAAGGAAAGAAAAGAATAAAGCAAAGAGGACCCCCCTAAAAGAAGGTGGAGGAGGAGAGGAGGAAGGGGAAGTAGAGCAAGAGGAAGAAGACAAAGAAGACGAAGATAAAAATGATAAAAAAAAAGAGAAGGAACAAGATAAAGAATATGGAGGGTGGGTGGTGGTGCTGGAGGTAAGGTGCCTGCCTTGCCTGTGCTAGCCTAGGACGGACCGCAGTTTGATCCCCCAGTTCCCATATGGTCCCCCAAGCCAGGAGCAACTTCTGAGCGCATAGCCAGGAGTAACCCCTGAGCGTCACCGGGTGTGGCCCAAAAACAAAACAAAACAAAAAGATAAAGAATATGAACAAGATAAACATAATGTTGAAGAATAAAAGATTAGAATGATGAAGGGGGTACACATGAAGAAGACAAAAATGTAAGTAAAAAGACGAGGAAGAAGAAAAAGAAGATGAAGATGGTGTAGAAGAAAAGAAGAAAGAAGATGAAGATTAAAAGGAAAAAAGAAAATGAAAAAGAAAGCATAGCAGTTGGATGCTTTCTTTGTATGCAGCTGATTCAGGATTAATGGTGATTCGAATCCTGGCATCCCATATGGTCTCTCCAGCCTTGCAGGTGTGATTTCTGAGCACAGTGCCAGTAGTAACCCATGAGCGCCACCAGGTGTGACCCAAAACAAACAAACACACAAAAACAAAAAAAGATAAAAAAAAAAGATGAAGACAAAGATCGAAAGAAAAAGTAGAGGAAATATGAAAAAATAAAAAAGATAAAAACTATTATGTAGAAAATAAAAAGAAAGGAAGGTGAAAAGAAAGAAAAAATGAAGGTGACAAAGAGACAAAGAGGAATAAAGAAATTTAAAGAATTTTGAAGATCTTAAGATTAAAAGAAAAAAAGATTTGAAGATATGAAGAAAAGATTGGAAAAAAGGAAAAAAGAGTATAAGGAGATAAAGGAGAAGAAAAGGAAGGGGAAGAGAAGAGAAGAAATAGGAGAAGAAAAAGAAGAAAGGAAAAGAATAAAATGAAGAAGAGGAGGAAGAAAGCACAAGGAGAAGAAAGAATGAAGAACAAGAAGTAGAAGAAGAAAAAATGTAGAATAAAAAGAAAAGAAAAAGAGAAAAGAGGAAGAAGAAAAGAGGAAGAAGAGGAAGAGGAAGAAGACGAAGAAGAAGAAGAAGAAGAAGAAGAAGAAGAAGAAGAAGAAGAAGAAGAAGAAGAAGAAGAAGAAGAAGAAGAAGAAATAAGATGACAACGAAGAAGGTCTTCTTCAAGGGCAGGCTGTGGGGAAGAAGAGATACTGATGACATTGTTGATGGGAAATATTTACTAGCGAAGTGTATTTTATATTGTATGACAGAAACTCAATCATGAACAACTTTGTATCTTTGAAGAAAAAATATATTATGAACAAACTGTAACCATGGAATTTAATTACCATAAAGTAATTAAAATTAAGCGATTATAAATGGGATCTGAAAGATAGCATACAGGTAAAACTAACATTGTACTTAAAGTTAACTAATTGATTTCCCTGGTGACATACATCAAGAAGTCATCTGTTAGCACAGATCTAGGAAAAACCCCTAGGCACTGCCTGTATAAACTCAAAACAATAAAAGACATTGTGTACATGACTCAAAAAGAATCCCCCAAAGTTGCTAACAAACAACAGGAGACAAAGTACCATATAATGTCAAAAATAGTTAATGATTTTTATAGGTTCTTCATAAATGAGAGTCCTTCAAATTACACGTAGAGAATATACCCTGATTCAGAAATGAAAATGTGATTTTTTTTCATGAAAGCACTCCTCAACTTATTCTTTTGTTTATAGAAACCTATAATACTCCCTCTCTATATAAAATCACTATATTACAAAGCTCATTTTTAAATTTTAATAAATTATAAAATACTCCCCAAATTTACAATAGGTAAATTTGTGTTGTATGTATAACTAGAAATTTCTGTACCAGCTATGAATTGTTCAGTAATAAATTTATCCTTAATTTAGTTTGCAAAATCTATAAATGGGTAAAAAGTCAGTTTTTTAGGTATTATGATGAAGTAATCTTATTATGGACTATAACATGACTTACCAAGCACTTCACTATAAAATTGATCCCATTTCTTCTCATTAAATAGCTGATACCAAAAGTCAAAATAAAGCATATATAGCATATTTTTTACTCTCTCCATAAATGTCATTGAATCATTTAATTCTGACCACATAACAGGAACATAGGATGGTGGGAGTGGAAGTCCTCCTCCATGCCTTTGAATTCTATTTCCAGGCGATCCACAAAGAGTGTACACTAAAGGTACTTTGAGTATTTCAGCCAGAAGCTCACCACAGGGTATAATAGCATCCGCAAAAACAAGATCAAATCTTGAGTCTTGTAGTTTTTGCATCAGTTTCTTGTTAAAAACTATAGTTTTACAATCCTGTTCAAGAACATCATAAATTTCCCAAAGGAGATCTTGCGTTTTTGAGTAATATGCAAAAAATGAATTTTTTGGCATATCATATATCCGTGTAGTTATAAGATTATTGAGCATAGTCACATACTTTTTCTTAGACAAAGGTGATTGGAAAATCTCAAATTTTATAGCAGATGATTTGTTGGAACCAACAAAATTTGAATTTGAAGATGTCAGAACAATTACTTCATGCCCTCTTTTGATAAGCTCTTCCAGAATTGTCTCCATGTTAATCCAATGGCTATAGTCTGTGGGCCACACAAGCACCTTTCCACAAGTCCCACAACTAAAGTAACAACCTAGCTCTAATAGCAGAAGAATTGAAATCCATTTCATAGACATTATCACAGAAAGTGAGTCTCTTTTGCAGATTGTTCTTTTCAGTCTAATGGCAGTATTTATATCCAATATATAAATCAATACAAAAGTTAAAATATAACTTTTAAAGCTAAAGTAAATATATAAAGTTATCAATCAGCATAAATTAACTGGTCAGTAAAAATAAAATGTAGATGACCTTTCTTACTTGCAAATGAATTGATTATTTGTTGGAAGATCATAAATGCTTTCATCAAGTTATGAAGTATTAGCCCAGTTTTCTAGTCACCAGTGTTACATAACCTGTTTTATAAGTCTGTTAATAACAGTGCATGTTTGAGGAGACACTTTATATAATGAGATACAGCAAATACAATGCAAAATTAAACAACTCTAAGAAAAGATATATTATTGTTTCCCTAAAATATGAACAGAATTGGAGACTATCATTTAGGGGATAAAATCATATCAAGAAATACATATAATTCACTGTAATTTGTATGTGACTTTTTATTGGAAATCAAAGGAATAATAAACATAGAATAATAAAAACTATTAATTTTTATAACTCAGGTTATCATAAAAATGAGTATGAAGAACTCATTTGATAACACTCTTCTAAAGTATATTGGTACTTTAGTCATGATCAAATTTTTCTTTATTTCTGTTTGTGTGTGTGTGTGTGTGTGTGTGTGTGTGTGTGTGTGTGTGTGTGTTTGGGTCACACCTGGAGGTGCTAAGAAGTTACTCCTGGCTATCTGCTCAGAAATAGCTCCTGACAGGTTCGGGGGATCATATGGGTTGCCAGGATTCGATCCAACCACCTTAATTCCTGGATCGGCTGCTTGCAAGGCAAACACCGCTATGCTATCTCTCCAGCCCCATGATAAAATTTTTCATATGCTACCAACAAACACTTCCATATATTGTGTTATTTACTTATATTATATGACTTAATTATTGTCATAGATTAAATATTTTCATCATATCAATTTGATATATAAAGTTAATATGTCTATGGATGATTTCACTCACTCAATGTTTCACTCAATGTTCCTACACCCATCTCTTCACCATGTTTCATTTCCTGACACAAATTTACCCCAGTTTCCCTAATGCCATCCTCTTTCCATCTTGCCTCATGACATTCATATGGAACAAAATCTCCCTCCAGCCTACCATTACTCCTGAACAGATGAAGCATCCCTTAGGGAAAAAATGGGGAGGATACAACAAGGTAGTAAATATAATGGTCTGGCACTTCCACAAAGAATGGGATTCAGATATATATATATATGTGTGTGTGTGTGAATTATATATATATATATAATAGAATTGAATGTCCAGAAACTGTCTTAGCTGTAGGCAGTATAAATTATTCTTGTGTTCTTTAGTGTATGATAGAATACACACTTAATTGAGCCCTTTGTGTATTTTCTCTGTTTATTTCTTGTGGTTTTCTCTTCAATTTCAAATAAATAGCACATTTTTTCCCTGGAAAATTTAGTTACATACTTCTAACACTGCTTTGGGGAATTGAACTAAACTTAATAAAAATATGTTGCACACAACTTCAGGTTCATATTTATCTATTTATGGTGCATACATGTCTGACAAAAAGAATATAAGTTTAATTATATTGCTTGAAAATTATTTCATTATTGACTATAACAGCAACTCCTCTACTTGTAATAATTCCGCTTCCCACACCTTCCTGTTCCTGCTTTCTGGTGTATTTGGAATATGCATTAACCTTGGAAGCATGGAGAGCACTTTGTGTTTGTGACCTTCTGATTTAGATGTACATTGATTTTCATGCTGAAGAGAAATATTACCTTTCCATTATATAAGTTCCAAGTGACATTTAGAAGACTGAATTAATTAAGGAAATATGCTACATATAATTTTATTTTTCAATAAACTGCAAATTAGTTTGTTGCTCATCTATGCATTTTTTTCATCAATACATATTTTTAGATTTTTTTAAAATTGGAACAGAGTTTATTCTGGACTAAAATCTATTTCTCTATCACAATGAATGAAACATTTCACTTTTATAAAAATGCCTTCTTATCTAGATAGCTTTGGCCGTATATTTGATAAAAGGTTGCTTCTGGTCACTTAAGTAGATTTGCATGATGCATCAAATAACTTCACCAAAATAGTATTCAATTTTTATTTTTTTTGTCTTTAATATTCTTTTGATTTTCAGCCACACTCACTGGTGCTCAGGCTTTACTCCTGGTTTGGTCTGGGGACTATATGGAGTGCTGGGAATCTCCCAGCAGTTGGCCATTTCAAGTAATCATCAACACTTTGTACTAGTGCTTTGGCCCCTGCAAGAGGAGTTCTTCTAGAGGATATAAATATTAATTTAAGTGAAGAAAAAGAAAAACGAAGAAAATCATAAAATGCATACAAAAAATCACCACAGCAATAAAGACAACAACCGAACAATAACCACAGTCCTGAAATAAAAACAAAACAAAGCACACAAGAAAAGAAAAGAAATACAATAACAATTACAAATATTAATTTGTGCTTTTTATTGCATAGGCATAGTAAATATTGGGAGATTAGAAAGGTGATTCCTTTGGCTTAAGAGTTAGGGGGTTTCTCTGCCCTTAAGGCATTCTGTCATGGGAATAACTATAGGTTCCATACATGTTCTTTTTCTCTTTCCTAGGTCCTTTTGTGCTGTCTGAAAACCTGCTCAGTCATGGATGATAAAATCAGGCCTCAGTAACTAGAGATCTTGGTATTTTCACAGATCATAAGATAGAGACTAGACTGAAGTCTTTTTTTACATTTCTTGGAGTTCAGTTCCAACACTGTAATTTTAGTCAGTCTTAGTTT
Source organism: Crocidura indochinensis (assembly GCA_004027635.1). Classification (NCBI taxonomy): domain Eukaryota; kingdom Metazoa; phylum Chordata; class Mammalia; order Eulipotyphla; family Soricidae; genus Crocidura; species Crocidura indochinensis. The sequence continues at coordinate 28,112 of PVKC010000871.1, read as the reverse complement.
TTTGCACCGTTTCTAGTACGAAGCCTAGGATTGAGTCTTTCATTATGTTTTCAGAAGTTCTGCTCAGTTGCAGTTGTTTCAGCCAGACCTCTGGATTAGAGATCTTGGGACAATATCCTTGTTTTACTTGAGCAACTGTCATGCATATTTTAAATTGAATTGAGAGATAAAACAGATTAATCATTACAGTTTGCCACTTATTGCATGCAATATATAATATCAATTATTAAACATATACATTGAAAGTTTTTATAGCCAAAAACTTTCAAACCATTATAAATTTCATAGGTAGATTGTTAATTCTTTTAATTTATTATACATGCATATTACCTAACCTTTTGTGTAATCATTGCAAAGGGTGATGATATCACATCGGCTCTTTCTTCTGGCATGTTAGTAATCATTAATCCCAGACTGAACACTACAATGCCATTTTCTCCAGAGCTCTGTATAAATCCTTCCATTTCTTGAGAAGATATTTTTTATTGATGAACAATACAATATCATAGTAATAAAACACTTGACTTATAAGCATGAGCTCCTTTCTTCAATCTTGGCATGACACACACACATCAATAATAAAAATATAGTTCTACAATCTAGTCCAGGAGAAAATATATTAACTATTTTGGGAGCAATAATGCTATTTAAAATTATTTTAAATATGCACAAGACTTACAACTATAGATATACTTTCATTTGGAACATAATTCAGAACTGCTTATATTTACATTTTGGAAAGTAAGTTGTTGTACAGGTCATAGACCAAAGCCTAGACTGGGGTCTTTTTTTTATTGGTCCCAGGAGAAGTTCTGCTCAGTCCTAGTTGTCCTGATCAGTCTTCTGTAGTTAGTGATCTTGGCTTTTGCACAGATCAAAAGATGGCATATCTTCTGATTTCATCTTATTGTTAAGTAGTGAAGTAAGACAACCTGCTCTAAGACTTAGTTGTTGACATTTCCTCATTGTCAGGATATCATATTTAAACTGGCACATATTGGTGTCTGAGCAGTTTTAAGAATTGCCCAGAGGCCATATGACATATGTTCAAATTGGGAGATGTTCCTGTATTGCAAAATGTATAAGTTCTTATTCCTAGTAGATAAGCGCTTGTTTCTATATGTAAAATTTCCCCTTTTTTAATATGTCTTTCCAAAAAGAAGTGGTGCTGTATTATATTGCTGGTGCATTTAGGGGTGAGAGTGTCAGGATCCATCATCTCTGTACCTGGTTTTAACCTGAGCTTTTATCCCAGGCAAGACTTTTTCTTGTAGGTTTTTGTACCTAGCAGAAACAGGTGAAGTTAAGGAAAAGAAGAATACAAACAGCTTACCTCCATGCTAACTCTCTGGCTTATCGCTTTTGTCAAATATTAGTTGACTGTATATTTGGGGGTTTATCTCTGGATATTCTGTTCTAACCCATTGATCTGAGACTACCTTTGGTTCAGTACCATGCTGTTTTGATCACTATGGCTTTATAGTAAAGCTTCAGGTTAGGTAAAATGATATCACCCAGCTTCTGTTTTTTCAGTATGTATTTGGCTAACCTGGGTCTTTTGTGGTTCCAGATTAATTTAAAATTTTTTCTAAATCCTTAGAAATGATGCAGTGATATCTGAATTTGGATAGGGATTGCATTGAATCTATATATAAGTTTAGGTAATATCATTTTGACAACGTTGATTCTACCTACCCATAAGCATAGGATGTTCTTCCATTTCTGAAGGTCCTCCTTTCTGAAGTGTTTTGAAGTTTAGATTGTATATGTCCTTCACTTCTCTTGCAAGGTTGATATCTAGGTACTTGATATTTTTGGATACTGTTTAAATGGGATTGATTCCTTAATTTCTTTCTCCTCTAATTCGTTATTTGTATAGAGGAATGCTACTGTCTTATGTGAATTGACTTTGTAGTCGGTCACTTTGCTTTATTGATTAATTGTTTCTAGGAGTTTTACTGTGGACCCTTTAGGATTTTTTTTTTATCTATATCATCATATCATCTGCAAAAAGAGATAGTTTGAGTTCCTCATTCCCTATTTGGATTCCTTTGATTCCTTTGATTCTCTTGTCTGATTGCTATTGCTAGGACTTCTAAAACAATATTGAATAAGAGTGGAATGAGTGGACAGCCTTGCCTAATTCCTGACCTTAGTGAAAATGCTTTCAGGGTTTTTTTTTTTTGCCACTAAGGATAATGTTGACTGTGGGCTTTTCATAGATAGCTGTAACTATATTAGGAAGGTTCCTTCCAGCAATATTTTGTTGAGTGTTTTCATCGTGAATGGGTGTTGGATTATCTCTGAATATATTGATATAATCGTGTGATTTTTGTCTTTGTTATTGATGTGGTATAAGATGTTGATTGATTTGTGTAAGTTGAACCATCCTTGCATCCCTAGGATGAAACCTACTTGGTCATAGTGTATAATCTTTTTCATGTAGTGTTGATTCGGTTTGCTAAGATTTTGTTGAGGTTTTTTGCATCTGTGTTCATTAGTGAGATTAGTCTGTAGTTTTCTTTCTTGGTGGAGTCTTTGCCATTTTGGGGGATGAGTGTGATGTTATCCTCATAGAAGGAATTAGGATGAATTTTCAATGGTTTGGAAGAGCCTGTGAATCAGTGGTAGTAATTCTTCTAGGAATATTTGATAGAATTCACCAGTAAAACCATCTGGACCTGGACTTTAGTTCTTGGGGAGTTTCTTAATTACTTAATCAATTTCCTCAGGTGAGATTGATCTGTTTAGGCTTTCTACATCCTTCTTATCCAGTCTTGGAAGATTTTGTAAAAATTTGTCAGTTTCTTCTGGGTTCTCTAAGCAGACTGAGTTTAGTTATTTATAATAAGTCGTCATGATGTGTTGGATTTCTTGGGGTTCTATTGTAATCTCTCCCCTTTAATTTGTGATCCTATTAATTTGGGTGTTTTCCCTATATTTCGTGAGTCTTGCCAGTGGTTTGTCAATTTTGTTTCTTCTTTTGAATAACCAACTCCTGGGTTCATTGATTTTCTGTATTGTTTTCTTAGTTTTTATGTTGTTTATTTCTGCTCTGACTTTTATTATTTCCTGTATTATGGTTGTTTTGGGGTTACTTTGCTGCAGTTGTTCCATGTCCTTAAGGTGTCCCTATAAAGTGTTGATTTTGTCATTCTCCTCTTTCCTGACATAGGTCTGTATTGCTATGAGTTTCCCCCTAATTACTGCTTTTGCTGTGTCCCACAAATTTTAACAATTTGTCTCTTCATTACCATTTGTCTCAAGGAATCTTTTTTTCTTCCTTGGGTTCCTCTATGATCCATTTGCTGCTGAGCAGCATATTGTTTAATCTCCAGGTGTTGGATTTTCTCCATAGCTTCTTTTTACAGTCAATCTTGATCTCTGTTGCCTAGTGATCTGATAGGGTGCTTCTAATTATCCTTATATTTGTAACTTTATGCAAGTTAAGTTTTTGTCCTAAGGTATGACCTATTCTGGAGAAGGTTTCGTATGCACTTGAGAGGAATGTGTATTCTGCTTTCTGGGGGGTGGAGGGCCCAATATAAGCCCATTAGACCTTGTTCTTCTAATTTCTCATTTAGGGTTTTTATATCTTTGTTATTTTTCTGTCTAGTGGATCTGTTCCTTGGTGAAAAGGAAGTATTGAGATCTACTACTATCACATTTGTGTTTCTCCAGGTTTGCAAGCAAATTCCTTACATATATTGCTGGCTCTATACATTTAGTGGACTCTAGGTTGGAAGTTTCTTCCATTCAGTAGTTTAAGTATGTTCTTCCAGTTTGTTCTTGCTTGGATTACTTCAAATGAGAGATCTGGTTTGATTCTAATGTTCCATCTTTTGTACTTGAGGGTTTTTTTTCTCCCTTATTAATTTAAGGAATTCATTGTTCTCTTTTTTTGCCATTGGATTATTATATGTCTTGGTGTTGATTTATTAGGGTCTATTTTATTAGGGACTCTTGATTTTGCATAGGAGTCTCTTTCCAGAGGGTGGGAAAGTTTTCTGCTGTTCTTTCCCTACCACTTATTCTTCCCTTTTTCTATTTCCTCCCTTCTGATATTCCTACAATCTGTAGATTATTTCTTTTGTCTTTGTTCATTAAATACCTAACATTTTCTTCCAATGCTTTACCTCTTATTTCCTTATTGGCTTCTTTGACATTTTTGGCTTGTAGTTTTTCTTCAAGTTCCTCTATGCAATTCTCCAACTGTGAAATTCTGCTATTATAGCTTGCTAAGGCACTTTTTATTTCCTCTAATTCTATTTAAATGGACTCTCATGTTCTGTAAAAGTTCTAGTTTGAATTGATTAATTTGTTCATCTATGGATTTCTTGAACTCGTTGGCTAGTGATTCTTTCATGTCCATTGCTATGGCTTTCATTGCCAATATTTGGTCCTCATCTATTGGGCTCGTGAGTTTTGGTGGGCTTGGAAACTTGATTAAATTTCTCTGTATACCCCTGGCTGCTATTGTCTTCCTTTGTTTACCCATCTTTCTTTGCATGTGGTTGCTCTGGGTGTTTTGCCTATGGATTTCAGCCCTACTTTTTTCCCTGTGTTGTGGAACTTGGTCCGTTATTTGGAGTGCCCCCCTGAAGCAGGGATTATGATGGTAGTCACAGAGGTATGGCCCCACCATCCAGTCTTTTCCCTCCTGATGCCTGTGAGAAGGAGCAGTATTGCCCTCTGCCAGCAATCTCCAAGTGCCCACAATAGCTGCTTCGGCGCTGGTAGTTTGCCCTAAACTTCTCCTTCCTATACCTCTGGAAGGTGGAGAATCGCCCTCCAAGTCGCAGCCCAAAAGCACGATAATGGCTGCCTCTGAGCCCTCATTTCTCCTTCTTATTGCTCCAAGAAGGTACAGAGTCATCCTCCAAGCCACAGCCCACACACGCCCACAATCTCATCTATGCATTTTTATATTTTAGGTTTTCCAAACTATTTTATTTTTATAAATTTTATTGAGGCCAATGTGAATTACAATTCCTTCACATTTATATTTAAGGTACATAGTGAGAGTGAGTTAGGGCAACTCCAGCCAACAATGTTGAGTTTTTTCTGCAACTGTTCCCAGCATGCATCCCATACCTTCATCTTTTGCCCCCTACATTATAACAGGTCCCTTTTGTTATAGCTTGTTGTAGTTTGGGTATCTTGATTCTATTGTTGTTGACTTTGAATTGAGTATTTATGTATAATCATATTTTAATTTCTATTTATGTTCATGAGCCTGGTACCATCCACTTTTTTCTCAATTTGTAGGAAAACATAGAAATATGAGACATAAGAAAATGATTCATGTTCTATGCTTCTTTTAAAAAATAAGATAAAGAAAGTGGGGGAAGCTCCTGTCTAGAAGCTATACGTATAAATTTAAAAGAAGAAAAGAAAAATAAAGAAAAAAATAAAATGGATGTCTGGTGTGGTAAGTTTTTTTCCCTCATAGTCACAGTAATTATTGGGGAAATTAGAAAGGAAATTGCCCTGCCCTAAGACAGTGGTGGGCAACTTTTTTTTTTCAACTGAGTCAAAGCTCGCCAAAATCATGATTAAAATTTATTTTGAGAGACGCATTTTTTTTGTTTGTTTTTGGGTCACACCTGGCAGCACTCAGGGGTTACTCTTGGCTCTATGCCCAGAAATCGCCCCTGGCAGGCACAGGGGACCATATGGGATGCTGTTATTCAAACCACAGTTCTTCTGCATGAAAGGCAAAAGCCCCACATCCATGCTATTTGTCCGGCCCTGAGAGCCACATTTTTAAAACGGAAAATACATAGGAAGGTACACTGTTTTTAGTTTCAATAAGTTTTTATTGAGAATATTCTGCATGCAAGTATCCACATAGTTTGGGAGCATACAAATAACACAACTAATAAAACAAAAACTTTATAACAATATTATTTATCGATAATGCTAAGTTCCTTAAAATTTGCCTTACAATGTAGAGAAAATTACATCCTGACAATGACTGACAAAGTCAAAAACACTAATGTGAACATTGGCCTTGCATTCCCTTGAATAATTTGAGTAAGTCAGGTTTGTATGTTTTTGTGTTTAATTTTAGGCATGATTCCAGGTTCTCATTGATGAGTCAATTTCTCAATTTACCCTTGATAAGATTCATGCTTGAAAATGATTGTTCGTGGATCCGGAGAGGTGACGCTAGATGTAAGGTGTCTGCCTTGCAAGCACTAGCGTAGGACAGACTGTGGTTCGATCCCCCGGCATCCCATATGGTCCCCACAAGGCAGGAGTGATTTCTGAGCGCATAGCCAGGAGTAACCTCTGAGCATCAAACAGGTATGGCACCCCCCCCCCAAAAAAAAAAAAAAAAAAAAAAAAAAAAA
>PVKC010000871.1:9764-21656 GCA_004027635.1 Crocidura indochinensis | reverse complement strand
ATTGACACAAAGAAATCCAAATTTTGAGCTCCACAGTTCTTTGTATTTTTTAAAGCCAGCAATTGCATTTCAAAATTGCCAATGTCGATTTTAAAGTAAAAAAAATTTAAATTCCATTACAGTGACATCCAGAGGTTTTTGTTTGTTTGTTTGATTGTTTTTTTTTTTACCAAAGGCCAACGTGCTTTGCTGTTTCTGAAATCCTGAAACCTTTTGAGAAAAACTTCCCTCATATTTAAAAGTTCTGTTTTAAAATAAGTAATTTCAATATCAGAATTATATTCTTGGCGATGTTTCAACAGGCTTAGAAGGTGAAGTAAAGTTTCTCAGTTAAAATCCTGAGTAAAAACAGATAATTGGTTTTCAAATGAAATAACTTCTTCTAACATAGAAAAAATGTGTTTTCTTTCCCCTGTAGTTTATGATTAAGCTGATTTAGATGTGAAGTAACATCCACCATGAAATACAGTTTTTGAATCCACTGATCATTTGTTAGTTCTGGATAGTGAACACCCTTCTTGAGGAAAAATGCTTTGATTTCTGATAATAAGGAATCAAAACGTTTCAAAATGTTTTTTTTTCTTGATAACAAAAATGTGCTGAAAATTTGAAACCCTACAATATGGAGATGAAACAGGTAAGAGAGAAAAACCTTATAACGATCTTTTAAAGTAAGAACAGTGTTCCAGAGAAAAGTAGTGATTTCACTGAAAGGAAAAAAAATCTATTGCGACTTTAGTGTGCGCTGCAAGAAACCAAACTAAAATACACACAAAAACAAAAACAGCACTTTGTTAAAGGCATATGATATCATAACATAAAGGATTATGATAGAGTGCCTGAAACATTTAAAAAATATTTTTATTTAAGCATATTTGTTACAAAATTATTCACACTTGCATTTCAATCATAGAATGTACACCACCCTTCACCAGTGCACTTTTCCCACCACCAATGTCCTTTGTTTCCTTCCCCCTCACCCTCCTCAGCCTATATCAGGGGCAGGCATTTTGCTTTTTTACTCTCTATCTCTCTTTTCCTTTATGACACTGAGGTTTGCAAAATTTCCTTTATGATACAGTGGTTTGCAATAACGTTAATTAAAGGGTACTGTGCATGTCACTTATCCATTTTCAGCATCCAGTTCTTGTCAAGAGTAAAGATAATTTGTGAAACTCACAATTGTGATCAAATCCAGGCTATTCACCACCCTGGTTGAGAGTCTGGATGCCCACTACTAGTATCTTCTCCATGAAGAAGTGAATTGACTGTTCAGGAGAAGGGTGCTCTCTTGACTTGTTGGCAAGTGGGAAGAAGTAGTGTAGTTCCTGTGAGAGCAGAACTCTTTGTACAGCCCCAGTTGGACAAGGAATGGGTAGGTAAGCTTGTGTATTTGGCAGACATTGTTTATTTTCTCTATGACCTTAATATTTCTCTGCAGGGGAGTTTCACAAGTAGTTTTTACAGTGAGACATAAGATGGATGTGTTCAGAAAAGTATCTGATTCTGGGATAACTGTGTCTGAGAAGGAGATATTGAAATGTTTCCATTTTTGCAAAAATTTCTAATTGCCACTTATATTATGCAGAAAGTTATAATCAATATGAAAAACAGCATCTAAGGGCATTATTTCACAACTTTAATCATGAGTACTTTGAACATGAGAATCCACAGGGAAAAAAACTCAGGATTGAGAATCCCTTCATGGAAGATGCCCATTCTTGTGCAAAATAAAATATGTGTTTTAAGATCACTCCAGGCACTGTATTTCTAAACCCCACTCAACCTGGTCTGAAGAAGCAGGGTAGCAGGAAAGAACTAATAAACCAAACTAGCCAGGAAAGGATGATCATGGAGTCCATGGCCTTTTACCTTGTACTCTCTGCCTCGAGCCCAAAAAGCTATAATACCTCTTTATTAAAACCAATTCCCAACAACAGGAGGCTTCTGGTCGAGAGAAAGAGAGAGAGATAAAAGTACATATTCAGTGAGATTTTATATATCAAAGAAGACGTTTAAGAAAGGAAGACATTGGGGGAACAACTTTGTTTAGGATTGATACTGGGTATTATTGTACACTCTTGGAGTCCGACACAGGAACTGCACACAGGGCACACACTGACAAAGGCTAGGAGCAGAGTCCTGACTCCTGGAGCTGCTGACACAGAAAAGCCACATTAAAATTGTAAAGAGCTGCATGTGTCTTGTGAGCCGTGGCTTGCTGACCACTGTCCTAAGAAATAGAGGGTTTCACCACCCTTGATGCATACTATCATAAAAAAAATTCAGGCTACAGTTATACTCATTGTCAAACACTAAGGTCTTTCTTTATGGTGCCAGGAAACATTCTGCTTGGTTGTGGTTGTCAGTCAGTCCTTCATAATTAGAGATCATGGATTTTAGACATATCCTAGGACTAAGTCTAGCATAGAGTCTTTCTTATGGTTCCAGATGATCTGTTTAGTCACTGTTGTTGTAGTCAGTCTTTTGTATTTAGTGATCTTGGTTTTTTTTTTTTTACTGATCAAAGGATGGAGTGTCTTCTGATATCATCTCACATTAGGTGACCAAGTTGGGCAACCTGCCCTTATATCAAGTTGTTGCTGTTTCCTCTTTGACATAACTCTGGGAACTTGGTATTAGGTACTCCCCAGGGGGTCGTTTACTTCCTGGTGCTGCTGCAAGGAACTGTGCCAGGTTTTTTTTTTTTTTTTTTTTTTGGTTTTTGGGTCACACCCGGCAGTGCTCTGGGGTTACTCCTGGTTCCATGCTCAGAAATTGCTCCTGGCAGGCACGGGAGACCATATGGGGCACTGGGGTTCGAACCGATGACCTTTTGCATGAAAGGTAAACGCCTTACCTCCATGCTAGGCCCCAGGAACTGTGCCAGTTTTAAGGGTTAGATCTGGGGTTTGAGGTTGGACAATGTTTGATCATATGAGGTCTATGTCGAGTTTCCATGGCATAGGTTTAAGGTGGAAGGCGAACCTGTATTGTAAAACTTATGGGTTCTTATCCCTAGTAGATTAGAACTTGTTTCTATATATAAGATTTCCCATTTTAGACTCCCCCTTCCATCCTATTTTTGTTTTTCTCCTCCCTACTCCTCTCCCCTCCTTTTGCTCCCTCCCCTTCCCCTTTTCTGTCCTCCTTCCTCTTTCGCTTTCCTTCCTTACTATTTCTCCTCCACTGCACTCCCCTTTGCCTTTCACTTGCTTTTCATTTCTTCTTCCCTTTTCACATCTTGGTCTGCATGCCCCAACCCAAGACAGAGGAGCTCCCTCATTATGCCTCCTCCCCAACCTCCCCACGAAAAAAAAAAGAAAATAAAAAAAATAACGATTTCTCATTTTAGTGTGTGCATATGCAAAAAGGAACTATGTCATAGTATATTTTTGGTGTATTTGGGTATAAAAATGACAAGTTATACAATGTTTGTTCCCTAGTTTTGACCTGAGCTTTTATCTTAAGCAAGACTTTTCTACTAGAATTTCATACTAAGCAGAACCAAAACAAGCAAAAAATAAAAATAAGAATAAAAAAGGGACAGATGAGGCTATATTTACATTTGTAAATAAACACACTAAGATGTATAAATATATTTAGAATAATCTTGACACATCTAGTTATTTTATTTTTAAATGATTTATATTGCAACCAATGTGAATTAGAAGTCTTTCACAGTTATACTTAAGATACACATTGAGAGAATTAAGGCCATTCCTGCCACCAGTTGTCATCCCTCGACCCTTGTTACCAGTTTGCATCCTATGTCTCCTCCCCTGGTCTTCTCAACTGCTAGTGTAATATGTTGCCTTTGTGTATAGCTTATTGGATATCTTGATTCTATTGTAGTTGGCTTGGGGTATGGTGTTTAGGTCTGATCATTTTTTATTTCCACTCAATGTTCATGTAACTATTTGCTCCTGGTACCACCCAATATTATTTTTTTTGTCTTCAATTTATGATGCAGAACAAGATTAATTCAAGTTCTGTGGTTCTATCAGAAAAAAATCAAGAAAACAAAACAAAATGAACAAACAAAAAAAGAAAGCTTGGAATAGTTTTTGTAGAAGCTATAAATGTTAATTTAATAGAAGAAAGGAATAAATGGAAAAGATAAAAGGGAAATAAATCAATGACAAATAAAACAGAACAGCAATGAAAAACAAGAAAGAAAAAAATAAAAGCAGACCTGGTGTGGTAAGGTTTTGGGGTTTTTTGTTTGCTTGCTTGTTTATTACATGGGTACATTAAGAATTGGGGAAATTCAAAAGGGAATTCCTTTGGTCTAAGAGATACAGGATTTCTCCACCTTTGAGACATACTCCTATGGGAACATCTACAGTTCTGGAAATGCTCATTTTTGAAGCCCAAGTTCCTTTTCTGATGACAGAAAACGTTCTGCTCAGTTGTGGTTGACAAAATCAGTCCTCTGTAATTATAGATCTTGGTAATTGCAAAGATCATAGGACAAAGTCTAGGATAGAGTCTTTATGGTTCTGCTCAATGACCATTGTTGTAATCAGCCTTCTGTAATTAGTGATCTTGGTTTTTGCACAGATCCTATGACAAAGCTAAGGATAGAGTCTTTTCTTATGGTTCCAGAACTTTAGGTCAGACACAGTTGCCAAAGTCAGACCTCTTGAATTAGAGATTTTGAGATTTTTACAAATTCTAGATTAAAGCCTAGGCTAAGGTCTTTTATATTGGTCCCTGGAAAAGTTCTGCTCAGCTGCGGTTGTCAAAGTCAGTCTTCTGTGATTAGTGATCTTGGTTTTTGCACAAATCAAAATATTAAGTAAGATGTATAACTACTAAAATTCTATGTACAAATAAAATATAGATATACCCATTAAGTCTTTTGAGATAGTTTTGGGGTGGGATGAAATCCAGTGCACAATTTTATCAACACCATAGTTTTATTGAGCCTCAGTAATGGTTTGCAGCAGTAGGGAATCAGGTAGTGTCCTCGAGCTGGGCGTCCCACTGGAGCTGAGTTTGGTAGCATGAAATAGTCCACATTGAGGGGGGACAAAGAAGTCCTCGTAGAATGAGTCAGAAATGCAACTTCTTGCTGGGGCCATAGTTGTGGGGCTGAGAGGATGTCCTTTCACTTTAGTATTCAGGTGGCAGCTTAGTGATTTAGGGGGACAGTCTCCGTCCCTAAGGAGTAATGAACTGAGGGTAAAGAGGGTTAGATAAGGAGTTATAAGAGATCAGAATTGAGGGGGTGAAAGAATAGAGGGAGTTCTAATGGGGGGGACGGATAATATATAACAGGGGCTATATACAATATGACCATAGGTTGTTTACAATATAGTTTAGACAAACGTAGAGGGGTTCACTGCATATAAACTCATGCCACTTATAGACAGATATTAAAGACCTATTCATAGGTTGTAGTTGGAGGACTGACCCTTATAGGATGTGTGAGAGTGCTTAAAATTAATTTACTTAAGAAAAACATTAGTAGGTTAAAAAATAAATTGGGCCGGCATATCGGAGGGGAAAGATTTTCAAATTTTTAGCCACTTCATCAATGGCAGGGGTGAACTTTGCTAAATGAAGCTTTTGGGGTTAAATTATGCATGGAGCACTTTTAGGATATACATAATATTCACTTCTACAGTACTAAACAATATGGTAGTGAGCACTATAAGAGGAGTCTACCCTATCTAGTTTCAGCCGCCATGACTAGTGCATTGAGATACCTTTCCTGAAAGGAAATTGACAGCATGGGCATTATGATGCAATAGTACTATAGCTTTAATTGTAAAAGAATAAAAAGAATTAAAGAAACAAAGAAAAAAAGGAGGGAAAATAATAATTTGCAAAAACATACTCAATTACTTGGACCTGTAGATGTAGATGCCTATGTCAGTGGTCTCTATGGTCATAAGCTTAAGGTCATAGTAGTAGGCATTATCAAAAAATGGGAAAATTGGAGTAGTTTATTGAGATATTGTCATAATGAGTACTGTATATGGAGTCCAAAATGTTAGAGCACCAAATTGCAGAATTAGGGGATTCAACCTATATCTCAAAAAAACCTCTGTGAACAAAGTTGAAAAGAGGGACCGGGCGGTGGCGCTGGAGGTAAGGTGCCTGCACTAACCTAGGACGGACCTCGGTTCGATCCCCCGGTTCCCCATATGGTCCCCCGTGCCTGCCAGGAGCGACTTCTGAGCGAATAGCCAGGAGTAACCCCTGAGCGTCACCGGGTGTGGCCGAAAAACCAAAAAAAAAAAAGTTAAAATGAAGACAGTAAAACATACTGATAGTGAGGACTGCAGTGGAAGTCCCTGGCATCATTTCATAATTTGTATCTGATTCTGTGAATAGAAGCATTATATATATATATATATATATATGATTACAAATCATTTACAGTAATATTTAAAGTACATAGTGAAATTGAATCAGGGGTGTTGTCCTCCCTCCACCTTTGTTCCCAGCATGCATTCAATACCCCCTTTACCCCGCCCCTGGGCTGCAAGCATAAGTGGTCCTCTCTGTGTCTAGCTTGTAGATTGGGTATCGATTCTGCTATTGTTGGCTTTGGATTTGGTACCTAAGTCTGACCATTTTTTATTTCTACTCAATGTTCATATGACAGAAAAGCATTAGAACATTATTATATGTCTTTGTAATGAGAGGTTGATTGGATGCCTGTTCTACCTAAACAGCTGTTTCCGTTGTTGCAGGGTTCTTTGTTATAATATAAAAGAGGGTAAAGGCTTTGTGTTTCTCCTCTTTGAATGCTTGATTTGATCACTTCTCTTCGCTACACACTGTAGCCTCTGGTGTTCAGTGTATCTACTGCATAGACTGTTGTGTTTCTTCATGGAATTATTCTTAATACCACATATAAGTGATATCATTCTGTACTTATCCTTCTTCTGGCTTACTTTAGCATAATATTTTCTAGTTCCATTCACGTTGCTACAAAATTGCATGATTGAATCATTTCTTACTGCTCTGTAGTATTCTGCTATGTAGTATACCACAGCTTCATGATCCACTCATCTGTTGTTGGACATTTAGGTTGATTTCACTCTTGGCTATTGTACTGAGTGCTACAATGAATAGTAGTGTGCATACATACTTTTGGATACATGTCTTTTTATCCTGGGGCTAGAAACCAAAGAGAAGAATTGCTGGGTCATATGGCAGCTCAATTTTGAGTTTACTGAGAACCTCCAACTTTTTCCATCTCTATGGAAACCATAGAACCAGGTAGCATTTCCATCAGAAGTGGATGAGAGTTATTGTATTACTTAATCCCCACCAACAGAGATTGGTTCCATTATTTTTGATATGTGCCATTCTCACTGGTATAAGATGGTACCTCATTGTTGTCTTGATTTGGATTTCCCTAATGATGAGTGATGATGAACATATTTCCTTGTGTTGATTAGCCATCCACTGATCTTCCTCAGAGAAGTGTCTATTCATTTCTTCACCCCATTTTTAGATTATATTTTAGGTTCTGTAGAGCTAACCTTTGTGAATGCTTTGTATATGCTAGAAAGCAAACCTTTATCTGATGTGTTGAGAGCCAATTTCCCTATTCTGATAGCTGTCTTCTAATTTTAAAACCTGTTTCTTTTTGCACAGAAAGTTTAGTTTAGTTTGGTCCCATTTATTTAGTTTGATGTTGTAGCTCTTGCCATGGCATTCTATCATCAAAGACTTTTTTGATGTATATAGTCTTGGAGTGTTCTGACTACTTTTTTCAATGAACTTTATAGCTTTGAATTTGATTTCAAGCTCTTTAATCCATTTTGAGTTGACTTTGTGTAAGGTGAGGTATGGATCAATCTTTAATTTCTTACAGGTGGTTATCCAGTTGTTCCAATACCATTTGTTGAAAAAAACTGTCTTTGTTCCATTATAAATTCTTGGCTCTTTTGTCAAATATTAGTTGACCATATATTGAGGGTATATCACTGAATGTTCTATTATGACCCATTGGTCTGAGACTCTGACTTTGTTCCATTGTCATCATGTTTTGATCACTATAGCCATATAATAAGGCTTCTGGTTAGGCTAAGAGATGCCAACCAGTTCTTTATCAATATGCATTTACCTAGCCTAGCTTTTGTGGTTCCACAACAATTTTATAAATGATTATTCTAAGTCCTTATATTATGTCTGAATTTGAATACAGATTGTATTGAATCCATATAGTAGTTTAGGCAAGATGGTGATTTTGTTGATGTTGATTCTTCCTACTCATGAGCATGATATATTATTCCAAATCCTTAGCTCCTCTTCAATTTCTTTCTGATGGGGTTTGAAGTTTTCATAGGTTTTACCCCTCTCTTGTTAGGTTGATTCCTCAGTACTTGATAGTTTTAGACTCTGTTTTAAATGGAATGCACTCCTTTATCTCGTTCTCCTCTGACTCATTTTTTATAAAGGAATTCAACAGTGTTTTTTTTTTTTTGGTTTTAGGGTCACACCCGGCAGTGCTCAGGGGTTACTCCTGGCTCCATGCTCAGAAATTGCTCCTGGCAGGCACGTGGGACCATATGGGGCACCGGGATTCAAACCGATGACCTTTTGCATGAAAGGCAAACACCTTATCTCCCGGGTCCCTCAACAGTGTTTTGTGTATTTACTATGTAGCCAGTCACTTTGCTGTATTGGTTTATTAATTGTAGGAGTTTTCAGTTGACTTTTTGGGTTTTTGATGTATATGATCATATCATCTGCAAATAGAGATGATTTGAATTTGTCCTATTCTATTTGAATTCCTATGATTCACATTCTTGTATGACAGCTATTGCTAAGTCTTGTAATACTATGCTGAATAAAGATGCAGACAGTGGAAAGATTTATCTAGTGCCTGAGTCAAAATATATGCCAACAACATCAAAATTTATGCCAACAACATCAAAAACGTCTATAAAGTCGGACCAGAGAGATACCACAGTAGTAAGGGTGTTTACCTTTAACTCAACAAACAAATATAGAGAAACATATGTAAGGAAACATGATAGTAGTAGGAGAATTCAACACAGCTTTATCACCTCTAGACAGATCCATTAAGCAGAAAACTAGCTAACAAAGACAAAGAGCCCTAAATGAGAAACTAAAATAACTAGAACTAATGGATTTATACACCACATCACCAAAATAATAATTACAAAAATCACATGATCATATCAATTGACTCAAAGATGGCATTCAACAAAATATAACACCCACTCATAACGAAAATATTCAGAAAAAGAGGGTTGGAAGGAGCATTCCTCAATATAGTTACAGCTATTTTAAAAAGCCCACAGCCAACATTATCCTTAATGGAAAAAATGAAAGCATTTCTGTTAAGGTCAGCCAGAGTCAGTGAGTGCAGGGGGTGTACCCAATGAACCCAGATCTTGAGGGGATTCTCGGTGTGCTCCACTTTCCACTCATGATGGTAAGGGTTTGAGGCTGCTGGCTTGAGATGGGAGGCATGGACCCAGGAGGCTATCCCATCCACCTTGATGGTCAAGATAATGACAAAAGGTCCCTTCCACCTCGGTTCCAGAGTATGGGTGTGATGCCTTCTCACCAGGACATAGTCCCCTGGTTTGAAGAGATGAGACACTGCCAGCTCTCCAGGCTCATATGCCTATTGAAGGTTTTTACAAACCTGGTCCTGCAGAGCAGCTACAGCAGCTAACCAGGTAGCTAGGGGGTAGAAACAAAAGAGAAAGCATCATGACAATCAACAATTGACCTTACAGGAGGCAGGGTTCCATACAGAATCTCAAAAGGGGTGAGTTGCAAAGAGAAGGTAGGGGAGTGTTTCTTGCCTTGAAGAAGGCAGAAGGTAGAAGCATTGTCCAATTCCCAATTCCAGTCTCTAGAGATAATTTGATTAAGGTCTCCTTGATATTTCTGTTCATTCTTTTTACCTGCCCTGAGCTTTGAAGATGATATGCACAGTGGAGTTACCAATTAATTCTCAGAGTCCTGGCTAATCCTTGATTTACCTGGGCCATGAAAGTCGGTTCTAGAGTCTGAGTCAACACTCCTCTGCCACCCCTCCCTTTTCTTCCAAATACAGGGTAAAGGGCTTGCTAGCATCAGGGAGTGCTAGAGCTGGGCAAGTGAGGAGAACTGTTTTAATGGAGTCAAAAGCCTCCTGATACTCGCGGGTCCACTCAGACTTGGTGCCCCCTTTCGTGAGAGGGTATAGTGGAGCCTACCAAGAGTTGTTGGTTCACCACCCGGTAAGGACAGATCAGAGCCTCCTGGCTGGCTCACCAAATGCTAGGTCTATAGAGGCTAGATCTAGTAATCCCGACACAAGGGAGTGAAGTGACAGACACTCAGGCAAGTGCTCAGATAGACTCTGATTTATTCTGGCCGGTCAGGGTCCATCACCATGCCCAAATCAGGTGGGTGAGAGGACCCTGACTGCTATTCCAGCAATTCTTATATACCATAAACCAGATAGGCAAGTGGGCAGGGATCAAGAGTAGATGGTGATTTCTTTATAAGTACACAGGTCAGTTATAGACAACGGAAAATAAAGACATTAACAGAGAATTTCTAAGGGTCAGTTACACTCCCTCAGGGCACCAGGGCATCTTGCATATCCTGTTTGGAGGCTATTTTTTTTTTTATCAAAAGAGGACTTATCAGGCCTGTTCCTGGAACAGACCAGTTAGGTCAGTTCCTGGGAAAGAAACATAACTTTCTTCCTTCCCCCTTTATTTTGAGCACTGTAACATGAGTCTAGAAATTCTAATCTCCTTTACTATAGAATTCTCAATACAAAACATTAGGTCATTTCTAATTTAGATATAGACAAATAACAATTCAGTACAGTCTGACCATAGTTTTGTTCTAACACAACCCTCAAACGTCCTACACATTACTTTGCTGTTTTTAAGTTTCTTGAAGAAAACATTTATTTGCATTCCTTTTTTTCTAACCTCTCTTCATCCTGAGGGCAGTCTTGCTACACTTCCTGCCACATTCACCCAGCACTGGAGATCCCTTGTTGGATTGGTGTTCCAGCCTTTCATAAAGAAAGACCAATTTTCCAATTTAGCAGCCTAGAACCCAGCATGAAGGCCCTAGGAGAGTAGCTGTAAATAGCCTGCTGCCAATTTGGAACTAGATAGCTAAACATTCATGCACATATTGGGACCAAACTGTTTTTAT
This sequence comes from Crocidura indochinensis, assembly GCA_004027635.1. Lineage (NCBI taxonomy): Eukaryota > Metazoa > Chordata > Mammalia > Eulipotyphla > Soricidae > Crocidura > Crocidura indochinensis. Next base: position 10,487 of record PVKC010000871.1, on the reverse strand, counting down.
TGTACTTATTAAAGATATTTAAACTAGTTATGTTGATTTCTTATCTTCAGATATTTACAACCTAGTACCATTTACATTTTCACATTATGACATTAATTTTGATGCAATAAATTTGACACGGAACTGAGTTACTTGAACAATATCATGCACTCTGCTTGTTATTATTTTTCCCCCCTCCTGCAGATGCACAGTAAATATTGGGGTCATTCGAAAGGAATTTCCTTTGGCTAAGAGATACAGGGTTTCTCCTCCCTTGCCATATAATGTCACGGGATTGACTATAGACTCCTTCCAGGTTCATTTGCTCTCCCCTAGGTGGTTTTGTGTGGGAGATTTCTGCTGTATCCTGGGTGATAAAATCAGACATCTGTATCTGTAGGTCTTGGCATCTACACGAGCCAAGGGGTTGAACTTCTGCTTATGTTTTTCTGTGTGGTTCTAGCAGTTCTGTTCCCTTACTGTCGTTTTAATCCGTCTTCTGTGATTGGCAGGCCCAGTCTTTGTGCTGGTCCTAGGGAGGGGCCTTTTTTTTTATCATTATTTCTGTATATATCCTTTGTTGATCTTATTATTGCGGATTGTCTACTGAAGTGGATGTCTCCATGTATATGTATGTATATGTATATCTATTTATTCTCTTCATTTCTTTTCTTATGTTTACTGCCACATTTCTACCTCAATACCATGGCCTATATATGGTATTTTTTTTTTTTTTGGAATGCT